>APFE031252756.1:4157-25962 GCA_000404065.3 Pinus taeda
CCCCCCCCCCCCTTGGCTCCCCTTTAAGATACAACGTTGTGCTACTAGGGAGTGACTTTTTTTAAAAAGTGAGTATGTCCCCTTTTCCTCACCTTTTTATTTATAAATAACTATAGAAGGAAACATTGAGCAAAATCGAATATTCTAATTAGCCATGGCTAATTAGGAATATTACAAAAGGATAAAATATTCCCTTAAGAAAATGACTGCCATCAACGTATAGAGAAGCACGTCAATTGGGATTGAATATAAGAAAATTCATGTATGTAAAAATGTTTTCATCTTATATATAGATGAATATAAAAACAATTAAGAATTCCCTATATGAAAAGAGAAAAGATATTGTACAAATGTACAAGGTTCTACAATTCCAAAATAATTTTTATGACACATGCCAATTATTCCTAGACTACAATGGATGTTTCATTGTAAACCTATTGCGCAATTGATGGATTCATGTGAATTCTTTTGGACTCCAAAGAAATGAAACATATAGAGGAAAAATGGCCAAGAAAATTCGTAGATGAACCTCATAGTATTAGGTTAGGACTTGCAATGGATCGAGTTTTCCCTTTCTCTATCCTAAGCTCAAATTATAGTGTTTCGCCAGTTGGACTGATAGTACACAATATTCCCCCATGGATGAGTGTTACAAAGGAACACCTTATGCTAACTCTCATCATTCTACGAAAACATCAAGTGAAAAAAATGGATGTTTACATTTCACCTTTTATTTATGAGATGCAATTGTTATGGAAAGGCATAAGAATGTATGACATATCATGTCCTGCGTAAAATAGTTCCTTCATGTTTTATGGCATACTGTGTTGGAAAATTCATGATTTTCTAGGACTTGGTGTGTGTTCTGGTAAGAGATCAAATAATTCTCATATTCGTAGTACATCATAATTCATTTTCAATTCAAGTTGTATATAAGTATTACATTATTATTGTTTTCTTATGTAAGCTAGTTACTGAATTATAGGGCTACAAACAAAAGGGACTTTTGCATGTCCAAGATGTGTAGAAAAATTTGAGGGGCGATATTATAAAGATCTACACAAAGTTATTTACACAAACAATAAGCTTTTTCTACCACCTGACCATAAGTTCAAAAATCACCTAAAGAATCAATTTAATGGAAAAAAATGAAAATAAAGAACCTCCCAAGGTTATGGGTCCAACCGATTGGCTTAAAATCTATGGAGATGCTGAATCAAAAGCTTGGAACCATTTTTTCATCATGATCATTCAATTGAGGAACCAGAACAAGTTATGGTTGAAATGCCGAAAGGAATGAAAAGGAAATCCATATTTTATGATCTCCCTTACTATAAGGATCTACTAATATCTTATTTATTATATCCTATGCATATTTTCAAAAATGTCTTTGATTCTATTTTTTGACATATATCTAGTAGAGATAAAGACACCATATCATCAAGGAGGGATATTTCTCTTTCACGTACCAAATTTGATAGACGAAATTTGTAGCAAAGTAAGGAAAAAGGATCATATGAAAAAGATCCATGGATACTAAAAAGGAAATATTTAGATCAACTAAAACATTTCATTCATTCAATAAGAACACCCACTATATATGGATCATCATTGAATAAAGATTTTACAATAGAGGGACATATCACAGGATTCCAAACACATGATTATCACAATTTTATGAAGGTATTAACATTAATTAATTGTTATTCTTATCATTTACTTACTAAAAAATATTTTGATATATTATGATAAATCAATACTAATGAACTATAATAATTTGGTTTGATAGTGTATCATGCCACTAGAAATAAGAGGTGATTCATACCTTACAACTGACTTGAGGAATGCCATATGTCGATTGTTATCCTTTACAAGGTATGTGGTCGGTTGATATTTAGAAGGTTTGACGTGGTATGAAATGTTCCTCTATATGATACAATGACATATTATATCTCATTCTAAATGTCACTAAAAAATCATACTAACTTAATGAAAATATCTAATTAGGTGGGTGACCTCCAAAGAGATCCATGAGTCTAAAGTGCTAAGATGGAAGAAACAAATCACAAAAATTGTATGTGTATTCGAAAAGGATATCCCTACAAGTTTCATGGACCTACACGTCCATTTACTTATACATCTAGTTGAGTACATTGAAATGGCAGGTATCGTTTCAATGAGATTGATTTTTTTCTTTGAGAGATACATGAAAACCCTAAAAATATATGTCTAATAGAAGGTATATCAAGAGGTTTTCATGTTTGAAGGGTATGTACTAAATGAATCATTTTTCTTCCTATGTGAATTCTTTGGTAAATATTTTGAAGATGGTGCACAATTTTTGGATCAAGAACGTGCATCTGATATTATAGATGGAGAAAAACCTCAAACTAATGGTGTTCAAGAGGTAATTAGTATGTAAAATATTCATTATTGTAGCTATTTTAGAATCATTTACTATATAATTTTGGGCTTCCCAAATTAAAAAAACAATATTTAAAGTTTGAATTATACAAGTTGTTTTTTAATAGGTGTTGATGAAAGTGTTGTGATCAACAAGTTTGTCCTCTACCAAATGGAATTCATGAATAAATGGATTGATATGTATGATATAAAAAGGAAGGACATGCTAGAAGTGAGGAAACAATTTAAGATATCAAACCCAAGGAGTACCCCACTTCCCATTGATATTTCTAGTCAATGGGGAAAAAATTGCACAATAGAATGGGTTTCTAAACAAATGCAAAACTAAATACATGAGGAAGGAATAGATGCAAACATAATAGAAGATGATATCAACATGTGCAGAGGATGTGAAAAAAAGGTAAAGTTTTAATTATTACAAAATTTTGCTTGAATATGTTAATCACACTATCAACTATTTAAATATGCACAATCATATTTATTTTCACTCAAGTAAATGAATTGTACCAGGTGAGGAAGTACCCTACAATATGGGTATACGGTCATAATTGTCATGTAGAAAGAGTAGATGCAGAAAGGAAATCTTTCAATTGTGGGGTCATGGTTGATTTCAAGCAATCAAGTTTAGAAAGTTCAAAACATAAAAATGTTATTAAAGGGAATCTTCAATATGTTGGAAAAATACAAGAGACTATTGAGTTAGATTACTGCTCTTTCAAATGTTGTATTTTTAAATGTAAATAGTATGAATAATTTAATAGGAAACAAAGACATGATATCCATAATGGTTTGTTTTCCAGATATTCATCAAAATACCTACCACAGGATAAGGAGAATTATGTTCTACTAATTCATTGCAAGCAGGTATTTTTTCACTAAAACAATATAAGAAATAATGGTCATATGTATTTTTTTAACTCATTTGTGTTGTGGATATGTACATGCTCATCGATAATAAAATTTAATACCACTAGAGATCTAATATATTTATCTTCTTCACATGTAGGTTTCTATGAAGATATTTTGGATCAAAAGTTATTATTTAGCATTCATTATGATCCAAGATTAAGGCATATATTCAAAGATGCCTCAATAAATACAGAGAAACATAGTGATGACCAACAAAATATAGTTCAAGAATTTGGGAACATAGAACAAATTAGCATTAATGATGATGTTCAAGATGAAGATGTTCAGCCAAACGATTGTGAAATAGATGATGATGACAACATTCCTTTATCAGTATGGAGAAGATGAGCTAGAGGTGTATCTTCACAAAATTATAAATTATATGAGGCAATTCACCATGACAATAAACAATTTCCAAAGGTAAACTATCTTATAGAAGAAGAAAATATTGATGATATACAAAATGAAGATCAAATTAATAGATCTAGTAACATTGATGTTTTTGATCTAGAAACAAATTTTATTGATACAAAATATGATTAAGGTGAACATGAGGATGATCACAATATGACTTTAGAAAAATGGTTTAGGAAGAGAAATATTAATTGCCCACAAGAACATATGAACATTGAAAAGGAAACATTCGAAGACATAGATGCAGATGATAACATTAATGAAGACTTCTAGATAATTGACAAGATATGTAATTCATATTTAAATAAGGACAATTATTATGTCCCATTTTGAAATGATTCATTGTTATTTGGTTGTAATAGTCATTTAATTACCATGTTTAGAACTCCTAATATAAATTGGCATCTTGAATTTTCTTATCGATATACACGTTACTTGATGCAATTAATGTCATTAAAATGTTTGTTATTTAATATGATTTGTTGGTTGGAAATAACAATCTCAATTAGTTGGATAAGAGTTACCATGGTTAGTTTCATCTATTCATTGAAAATGGTTAGAAGTGATATGAAGTTATGACTGAGACAAAATTAAAATAATTTATGTGTGTATAAATTGTCACATATTGTGCATATACACAAATATAACTTATGCAGTTTAATTAAGGAATTAATTAACACAAATATATTAAACTACACTACAACAAAAATTCAAATTATTGAGGATATTTGGATGGGTAATGAAGGTGAATTCAAATTGTCTAATGAGTTTATTCATTTTTGTAATCATTAATAACTTTCCCACATTCAAGCAATATTTTCCCCATATAGGGAATTCCTTATGGCATAGGGTCCCTATGATTGTATTGTTTTCGTAGTTAACATCATTTAATCATCGTCCTCATTTATCATTTTCATTGTCGTCTATTTACCATCCCCACCACTATGATATGTTGTTTTTTTGATGAGGATTATCATCATATCTTCCTTGGATTATATTATAATATATATATTATATATATATATAATATATTTATAATATATAATATATATATATTATTATTATATTATATAATAGATGATGATGATGAGGAAAAACATCATTGGACATAAAAGGTTACCATACATAGAACATCTTTATGATATATCAAATTATTTTTTTGCACACTTCCAAAACACAGGGTTTCTATTCCAAAATATATCTTGAACACATTGATAGCATCATCTTTGTCTTAGATGTATCATCCAAGCATTTTGTATATTTACATGTTCACCTCTTATTTTCATTGCTTTTTTAAATGTTAAAGATTTTCACAGATTATATATTGAATAGTTAATTGAAAGTACAAATAGTTTCCATGGTTGATATTATTCTAATTATATGGTCTTTGTAAATGATCAAAAATATTAATTTTGTCTTAAGAAATAGACTTGTAGCACAAAGAACATGGTTGAAATCATTTAATAGCTATAGCAATTCACAACTATTGACAATTGTTTTTTCTTTCTCCTCAAGTTTTGCAACCCAATTTGTCTTAAACATGCTTAACAATGAAAAAAACCATTTGTCAATGCTTCAGGTCTCATAAAATTCCTATAAACAACTATCTCTACTCAGTAATCTCAAAAATATCAAAAAATTCACAATCTCATATATTGGTCAGAAGAGGCAATCATCAAAGTGAATAAAACACCAAGAATGGCCTATGTCTACTAAAACCTATAATAACATTGTTGCCCTAATAGAAACTAAAAACGTTTGTAGCTAGTTGTTGAAATTCTGCAACCAATTGTGAATCTTCAACAACGAGTTGTTTTTTTATGAGGAATATTGCCATATCTTCCTTGGTTTGATGAGGAAAAAGAAATAAAATTTCATTTCTTATCATAGGTAAAACAAATTAATTATTTGCATACTTCCAAAACCTAGGGTTTCTTATCCAAAGCATAGCTTAAGTGCATCAATGAAAACAACTCTGTTTTGATGTATATCCAAACATTATGTACAAATACAAGCTCACCTCTAATCCATTGTTTCTGAAATGTTGAAGATTTTCACACATTATATATTGAATAGTTGGACAATACAAATAGTTGTCATTTATATTCTTCCATATATATGTTCTTTACAACTTATTTGAAAGCTAAATTTTGTCCTAACAATTAGACTTGTAGCACAAAGAACATGGTTAATACATATGATTATACCAAAGACTAGTTAATACCAAAATTTAACAAAAAATTATTATTGCATAAAAATAGACTAAAAAAAAACTTCCCAAATTAAATAATATTATATTATATATATATATATTATCAAAACATTTTACCAAAATTTAAAGATTTTTTTAGTTCTAATACTAACATCACCATTACAACAATATATCTTTCTAGTGCTAATACTGCCATTACAACAAGATATCCCTAAAGGGATAGAAAATGAAAAAATAATAATAGTAATAATATGTATGTAGAAGATGGTCTTGAAACTCGGGAATTCATGAAAATCAATGGGACAGTAGTCAAAATAATTGTATGTTATTTATTTTTTTGCATAGATTGTCAAAATAATTGCATAAATTAATTTTTTTAAACCAAATTTTAACAAAAAAATTGGTTGCTAACATTAGAACTGTTATTACAACAAGATATGTTGCTAGTGCTGACACCATCGTTATAGTAAGATATCTCAAGAAAGACGGAAAATGTAAAGAGTATGACAGTAATATGTATCCAGAAGAGGGTCGTGAAACTAGTAAGTTCATAAATTCATAATACTATAAGGTCATTGGCATTATCATAATTAGTGTCATCATCTTCATTATAATTATCATCACTGCCATCATTATCATTGTTATTTCCATCATTAAATTATCATCATAATCACCATTCATGCCATCATCATCATCATCATCATTATGGACATTGTTGTTAATTGTTCATAATTATAGATGTCGTAAGAAATATCATCAACCCAAATATGTGATGAGTGCTAGAAAAGGGTTGTTTAGGACACATATGACATATGCAAAAGAAATAACAACTCTATTTTTGATAGATGATCAATGATGATCATCACCACCAACATTATGATTGTCACTATAATTTTTATCAACCCCATCATCATCATTAATGTAATTTCTATCATCATTGTTTTCACCATCATCATGGACATCATCATCATTGGCATCATAATCATTCATGCCATTATTATTGTTGATTATGACCTATAAGACAATGATGATAATGATGATCAGATGATGATGACTTAGATGACGAAACCAAAGATAATGATTATGATTATGACATTGACAAACATTTAAAAATTGGGAAGATTGGCCAAGGTCATTAGATCTCCATCATTATAATGATTGTCATAATCATCATTGTCATTGTAACCACCATCATCTTTATCATCATTGTCATTATCATCAGAATCGCAATTCATGTTAGCGCCATCATCTTCGTTATCATCATTGTCATGATTATTGACATTGTCATCAATTTCTCATAATTGTCAATGTTGTAATAAATATCATCAATGCATAAAATATGATGTGTTAGAAAAGGGATTCAAAAGTTAACACAAAAATGGGGGTAACAATAGATGTAAAATTGGATGAAAAGTAGATGCAACATAAGTAGATGCAAAAAAAGATGCAAAACCTAACACAAAAAGTGGATACAAAACAAGAGTCCTAATTCAATGCAAAATTGGATGCAAAATAGGATGCAAACATGAATGCAAAAGTGGAAGTAAACATGGGTGCAATAGTAGTCATAAAACTTGGCACAAATTGTGGTGAAACAAATGTGGATGTAACAACAGATGCAAAATAGGACACGAACTTGGATGCAAAAAGGAGACAAACTTGGATGCAAAATAATATGCAAAATGGATGTAAACATGGACACAAACATGGGTGTAATATTGGACACAAAATTAGATGAAAATGTTGATGCAAAAGTAGATTAAAAATGAGAGGCAAAAACTTATGTAAAAGTGGATGCAATATGGGATGAAAAAACATCCACAATATTCGATGAAAAATTGAACACAAAAGAGGATGGAATTGTGGATGAAAAAGTGGAAAGAAATGTGGGTTGCAATGGTAGGTGCAATATATGGAACAAATTGTGGCACAACAAAAGTGGATGTAACAACAAACAAACAAATATGCAAAACAATATGAAAAAATGGATGTAAAAGTGGATGAAAACATGGGTGAAATAGGCGGAAAAAAAAATGGACACAAAAAATAGATGCAATGGAAGTAGATAAAAAACAGGATGAAAAACTCAATGCATAAACCTAACAAAAAAGTGGATGCAAAATTGGAAGAAAACATGGGTACAATAGTAGGTGAAAAACATGGTACAAAATTGTGGCACAACAAAAGTGGATGTAATGATATATGAAAAAAAACAAACTATGATGCAAATGAAGAGATGTAAAAAGGGATGCAAAAAGTGGACTTTAAAATGGGTGCAACAATGGACGCAAAATTATATGCAAAAGTGGATGCAATATAAGTAGATACAAAATGAGACACAGAAATTGATGCAAATCCTGATGCAAAAGTGGATACAAAAATGGATGAAAAAATATATGTAATAGTTGTTGAAAACCTAGAGGCAAATGAGGATGCCAATGTGGATGCAAAATTAGAAGAAAAAGTGGGTGCAAAGGGAGGTGCCAAACTAGGTGAAAATTGTGGCACAACAAAATTAGATGCAATAGTAGGCACAATAATAGATGCAAAAGATGATGTAAATATGGATGAAAAACAAGATGCAAAAGTGCATGCAACAAAAGTATATGCAAAACTAGACGCAAACCTCAACATAAAACTTGGTACAAAAGGGATGCAAAAAATGATTTTAAAAGGGATGTAAAAGGTGATGCAAAATATGATGTAAAATTTGATGCAAGTGTAGGTTCATCAATTGGATGCAATAGAGGACAAAAAAGTAGGTGAAACAAAATTAGGTTCCAAACTTGATTCAAAACTTGGAATAAGAATTGGTGCAAAGGATGACACAAATCTTGGCATAAAACATGGTGCAAAACCCGTTGCAAAACCTAGTGCTAAACCTGGTGTAAGAATTGGTGCAAAACTTGGTGCAAATTTTGTGTCACTTTTTGCACCATGTTTGATAAATGCACACAAATACCACCAAAAATGGGCTCTAGATGCAAATCACATGGTTTTGTTGTACTGAGTGATACATTGTGGCAACACAAGTTGTATAAGGTTGTTTAAAGACCCAGTTTTTCATGGAAAGACAAAGCATATAAACAACAAGTATCACTACATGTGGAAGCTAGTACAAGATGGTGTGTTTCACCTACAGCATATCTCCATCAATGAGTAGGTAGCTGACATATTGACAAAATATCTTCCCAATAAGAAGCTTGTATATTTGAGAGACAAGCTTGGTCTAGTTGATATATCCTCCTTAGATGAGAGGGAAATCATTAATTTTTCATAGGGCTACATTTTTATTTGCTTTGATAATTAAATTTCTTCATTACTACATTAAGTTTACCCCATATCATCATAACATTATTCATATCTACACTGTCATTCATAAGCATATCTAATTATATAGGAAGAACAACATCATCATCATTATCAATGCAGCGGAACATAAAGGAGCAACAAAAGAAAAATATGCACATGCATAGAGACATCAGGATTGATTCGAGACTAAGAAAAAACCCACTATGAGGAAAACCCTTGCAAATCTTCTTCTTC
Source organism: Pinus taeda (assembly GCA_000404065.3). Lineage (NCBI taxonomy): Eukaryota > Viridiplantae > Streptophyta > Pinopsida > Pinales > Pinaceae > Pinus > Pinus taeda. Next base: position 13,663 of record APFE031252756.1, read on the forward strand.
TTAGATCATCATCAAATGATTCAGCAAAAGAGAGTACAATGATCCATAATTTTATATATGCAAAAAATAACTATAATATGCATGAAACAAATCTAATAATGCTTATAATCAAAGCTGTGATTCTAAGGATTGAAGTGTGATGTCGCTGACTATAGATAACTGTTGGATGTTGCTCAACATTGTTGTCATCGATCGAAATCTTCAGAATAAAAAAATATCATCCATGAGTCACAAACGTAGGGAGGAGGAGTTGTGCAAGCATCTATAGTAGATATGGACGCTCTCTACATAACTGGATGATTATGACATATCTAAATGCTCCTAGGTGACCTAGATGAGAGTGTCTGGGGTCAAACATACCTAGACCTACATCAAACCCTAGATGCTCTCATAAGGCTATTGTGATATCATCTATGGCAGCTCAAACGCTCTCAAGACCACTCTGTGTGAACTCCTGGGGACTAATACAACTTGATTCGACCCCCAAGCCTGGAACGCTCCCATAACTCACTATGCCAATGTCCAAGGCTCCCTATACATTGTCAAGACCACTTTGTGCTAGCATCTAGGGACTAAAATGTCTAGTTTTGTGCTAGCATCCGAGATCTAGAAAACCCTAGATCAATGTGAGCTTCAACCCTGAGATTTTGGACCCTTCAGCGAACTTTCTTCCAATAGACCTGTGTAAACCAAGATAATAAGAGAAGAGAATATGGATATATCAATGTGTACAAATGAGCTTGAGATATTTTCTATTTATAGGATTTCATGAGGGTTCACTTGGGGTTGAGGCTGACCTAAGTAGTTACACATGTGGTTAGGGCCGACCCATTCCATAATACATGTATGAATAGAATAATTCAAAACTCAACATTCACGATACCAAATTGGGTGATCTTTGGGTCAATTTTGGTCCTCTCAAAAAGAGGAATCTAATGAAATCGTTATATTCATCATATGCGTTTCCCAAAATGGAATTTGACTGCAACTGCAAAAATTAAAACTCCATCTCAACTAGGGAGAATTCCACCTACTAATATTTGTCCATCAATTAATATACCATTCTAGAATCTTCAAGTGTCATCAAGTATCACCACAGATCATCTCTTTCATGTAGTCATCATGCCATGACCACCTCAATTATCTCATCATCACAAATCATCAGCGTATATCTCGATCTATCCCTCACTTGTTCATGCTTATCTCTTTATTCTTCTTGCTCATATTTTTGTCATTCTCTAATTTAGAAGAAGGATAATTTGTTATTGGGGTTGAGGTTAAGATACCACCCTCTATCCATCAGGCTTCTACCTAGAACTTCTTCCAATGGGCTGCTACCTAGAATATCATCATGAATCATCATGAGAGAGCATATCATCAAGGATCACATCTCAACCTAGAACCACATCGGGGAGCACATCTTGACCCAGAATCTGCAACCCTATATCAATAAATAGGATATACAAATGCATAGGGGAGCACATCTCAACCTTGGGATCCCATCAGAGATCTCAATCTAAACCTAGAATCACATAGGGTTATCTCAACCCATCTTATTTCTTATTGATCTTCCCATCAATGACCCTCAATAGTGATCTAGTAGAACACTTGCATCATAATTGACTTGGGTTGTACACTCTCAAATCATTAGCCAAATGAGGAGCACTATTCGTAACAAGTCAGCCTCCTTGTGGGTATGATGCCAACTGGGGTATACTCTACAAATACCAAATAGGGGAGCAACATTCTCTGACCCTATGAAGATAGGGGAGAAGAATTCACCAACCCTATGGGTAACATATAGGGTTCATACCCTATTTTCTAGAGTTCCCTCAACCTAGGACTCCTCCATCTCAATTCCTCACCCTAGGAGCTCAAACTGAGAGGAAGAGTTGGCTCAATGTCCTTGATCAATATTTCTCTCATCATACTCAAATATGGTATCAGCTTTTCTAAATAATAGTTGCTTATTGTTCATACAAGACATCAAATCAAATATTATGTCATAACATAAATAATCATATAAATCACAAAAGGATACCATAATCATTCTCCTTCTCAAGGAGGTGCCAACCACAAGCCTGAGCTTGCTTTGAACAACTGCATTGTCTCAATATATGAGAGTATCTTGATCCAAACTATAAATATGGTATTTTCTGCCAATCAGGTCATGTCATATCCAGATCATGCTCAGACAACTCTCTAAGGAGCTTCTTCATCCTGCCTCATAGCTACCCATGATAGCAACATCATGTTCCACATTGGTCACGCTATGGATATCTCATCCAAGATATCATGGTAGATCTCATACTAAAGCCACACCTAAATGTGCTTAACAACGATAATCTCAAATATCAAAAATACATCCATGAAGTCACATATTATAGGATAAATATCTCGTTCTCAAAAATAGAACACCTCATGCACATATTTCAAAGGATTCTCAGTGGAAACTCTATGTGAGTGAAGCAACTCAATCATGAATTTATACAGGTTCTATGGACATCATACATATACAAGTGGATGTTCAAAATGGAACATCTATGCTTCAATCAATTGTCAGGTGCCATGTCAAGTTCAACAGAACCTTGAACTTCAAATCACAGTATCCAAGGATTTACATTTTCATTATTCAAAACATTTTCCAATACCTGTGTAGTATGTAATTTCTTTCCCAAATACTAGAAATTGATTCAACATGCCATGATACATCATTTCAAGCTTAAGAAGTTATCTCCCTCTTATTTAAATCATCATAGTCTCATCACCTGTCAAGATTAGATCATAAAGATATAAAACCAAAACCATAATCAAAATCAAAGCCATACCTCAGAATTCATCATCCCGACTTCATCAAATAACTATGAAATATATAGATATCTGGATCGGGGATCTTACTTCATTCAATTCTCTAAGAATAATGCCTTGTTAAGCCAACATAATCAGCCTTAAATAAATCAATGTTGTACTATCACATCAACAAATTCAGCTTATCAAATCTTAGAAGTAATATTAAAACTATTATGAAAGTCATTAATATCATAATATCAATTCTTTCAACCAAGTGACAGGGAGAGACCATATCAAGTCTTGAATTTATTTATTATCATCCCAACAAGTTGTAATGAGTCATGCAATATCAATTCAAACTTCATCAGGGTCATTGTCATAATCATAACATAAGTCATTTCTATATAGGTTTCAATTTCATGTTGAATCACAACTATCATTACTTCAACCATTGTGCTAGGAACAAGGAGGCTAATTTCTGAATAAGTCATTATGCCCACATAGCCTAGAAATTATGGAAAATCAACAATCGTCAAATCAAATCATTAGTCATCATGTCAATTCCACATTCTCTAGTGTAAAGAGATCTATAGTAAGAACATATCTCAATCGTCAATTAAAATTTAATCTCTAGCATCATGGCAAAATATTGTTCATCTAGTAAGAAAAATCATACCAACCTCTTGTAGCACAATCATAGTGACATATCTATATGTATGTCCCAATCACCTACAAACAAAAGTTCAGTTTGTATGTTCATATTCTAGAAAACATTCAATCTTTTCCTACTTGCACATCGTGTTGTTATATGCAATACATCTATGCTAATAACATCTTCAGGGTGACCATCTAAATTCAAGCATAGTGATCAACAATTTAACCCAACAACTTTAGAAAATTATATTATAGTTGCAGGATATGTTAGAAACATCTTGATTCCGAGTTCAGATAGCTTAAGAAATCTTCATATGATGGGAAATTGTAGTCAAACCCCTGGACACTCCCTTCAAGTTAGAATGGGAGACTCTTTAGCTTCTTGGACGCTATGTGGGCCCAAGCATACGAGCTTCTAGGACAAAATATCATAGATCTGTGAGTTCGTTCAGAGTAGAACCCTAATTTTTGTATGGGCTTCATATCTAAGACTCTATTGCAGATCAGTAAGATCAAATGGACATAAATCATATTTCAATAGTTCATAATGGAAATAGTGGTATGAGAAGATATTCTCCCTCTAAATGGGGAACTACTTCATTCATCTTCATTCATGTCATTAGCCTATCTTTGCTAGAGTCAAGCAACAATAGATCTGCTAGATCTTAAATATATATCTATCATGGCTATCAACATCATGACATTAATATTTCATCAAAGGTTAGACTCAAAGCAACATATAGATGCAACATCATATCTCAAAGATTATGAACATAGTGATACTTTCTATAAAGTCACTCCATCAAGTTAGGACAACCAGATATGCCATAGTTACTCATCACATAAAGAGATCTAGATATAAATCTTACACTTATACCTCTAACATCAATGTTACCATCCTCTTAATTATCAATAATATCAAGGTCATTAAATAAAAATTCATCAAAACAAAAAGAGTGTCAATCTCTCTTTCTATATGCTTTTGTCATGCTTATCACATGAATTATCAACAGACCCATGTATAGGATTCAATGAGCTTGTCCTTCTATGTGAAATCCAAAGTGACCCATGTATGAAAAGTATCAAGAGTATCATCTACTAGAGCAAAGGTGCTACCCTTGTTTATAGGATCAAGATTTCCAATGGATGGATGTTAGCCAAACATCAAGTGTATCAATGTACCAATATTATATAACCTCATAGAATTTAAGAAGATCAAAATGTTCAACACGAGGTGCATCATTTCATCATAGGAATAATAGATCCAAGTCACTTTCATATGCATGTATGAGCCATCAAAGAAAGATTCATTCTCATCATACATTAGGGCTTACTGATCCATCTAATGTTACAGTTTAAATACAACATACCATGCATACTTTGTGGTATTCAAATACCTATCCACCTTTTCATTAGACATAGGCCACTTGAAGCACTTTGTCATCTTTTCATCAAGTACCCTTTTATCTCTTTCTAGATATGAATCTCAAAATGATCCTCAAGAAGGATCTACTCATCACATCTCATCAAGGAGGTTAGAAAAATCCATATAGTCAAATACATATGCAGGAAGTATAAGAAATAAACATAATCATCAAATCCATAGGTCTAAATAAAACTAAGAGGCATCATAACTCAAGAAATTCTTATCTTCAATGAGAGTCGATTCTCTCCCTCTTGAACTAATCTTCGATAACTATCAATGTCTATGGTCCATATACCAATGTTGCCTTCAATTATCCAACCAGGTCTCCTCGGGATTATCTAATCTTGGGAAATGCTAACTCAACATCATTCTTGTCTTCACTTGGGAATATAGAATGAAGGATTGGCTAAACATATAGAATCTCATACTCTTTGAGGATGGGGTAGGGAATCCAAGATAAGAGTGGTCAAGAACCAATATTCTTTGAGGACTAACTATCTATTGGGCACCAAATCTACCTACCTTTTCCCTACATTTCCACTCATCTTTTCATCCTTTCTGCACTCATTAACGTGTATCTATTATGCTAAACCTATGAGGTAACCCTCCTTTCTCTGTCTCTTGGAATATTTAATTAATGAAGTAAATTCACAAGGGTTTTACCTATGCGAGCCACTAAAACTTGTTATGTCCACAGATTCCAGAGAATAGTTGTTGATCTCTTGACATATAGCGCAGTTCCACGATTCATAGCAGTTGTTTAGTAGCACTAAAATAGCATAACCAACTTGCAGTTGTTTCCAATCCATTTTGAATCATTTCTATTCTTGCTCTCTCGGCACTAGTGTTGTTTTGAAATGATGTATATTTTTGGCCATCTAGTTGCCAGGTATTGGGGAGGATGTTATCACCCCCTGTATTGTATAAAAGATGGATCATTCCTTTGCGAAGGGTTAGCCATACCAGGATATGTATTGTAACATCTTTTCTATACATTAATAAAATATAAACGCTTTGTTTTTCTATCTTTGGTTGTGAGTAAACGAAGCCCTGATCAGAGAGTTGGGCCCACTCTTCTAATCAGGTGTTGCATGTTTCTATCTTGTTTGTTGTTTTACTTGCTGTATCTATTTCCTTATTATTGTTGCAAATTGCATAGATTGTTGTGAATGCCTTTTTAAGTTCTACAGTTCATTTCCATTACTGTTACAATGATGCTTTGATTTTTTAAACACGAACCTTTGGTTAATGTAGAGTGTAACCTTTCTCCTGCATATACCTTGTGCGTTACCTTGAAAAGAGTACACACCTGGATTGATGAATTAATTGTTGGGTTGTGTTATATTCTTTCCATGACTAGCCCACGTAGCTAACTGGGGGTTAGAGGGGGGGAGGTCACAGGGGGTTTGAGGTGTACCTATAACCCCACTTTATGTGGTCCAGGGCAGTGCCCCGAAAAATTTTGGTTTTGGACCCTATGTTAGGTTGGGCGGACCCACCTATGGTTTTGTGCATGATTTTCACACATGTTTTTTGGATGCGATGGTTTTCGATCCATGCTATTGGATGCTTCAGCATGTATAAATATGTATTGTAACATTGAAAGGAAAATAATGAAAAATCAAGCTGGTAGTCCTGGTTTTGGGATCCAAGTGAAAATCTTTGTGTATTTTTTTTTTATGTGTTATTATCTTGCATTGTTTATTTTTTGTGTTTTAGAATTCGTATGTAGGTAATTTCTGTACAGGGTTAAAACCTACATTTGGTATCAGAGTTGTTTTGGCTTCAAGGGGATGCCTTTGTTGCCGAGGAGTTTCGTTTGGGCCTGTGGTAGACCATGTTCAGTGGGAGATCTGCAAGATCGATTCTGGTGGTGAAAGAAAATGGCGAGCAGTGGAAAGATAGAGATTGAGAAATTTAATTGTTAGAGTTTTGAGTTGTGGAAACTCAAGATGGAGGATCTCTTGGTGGATAAAGATCAGTGGATCGCAGTAGATCCGGGTACTAAACCAATGGGAGTGTCCGATGAAGAATGGGAGAAGTTGGATCGGAAGGCAAAGAGCACAATGCGATTGTGTGTCTCAGATTCAGTATGGCTGAATGTATCAGGGGAAGGTACGGCGAAGACTTTGTGGTACAATTTAGGGACTTTGTACCAATATAAGTCTCTGGTGAATAAACTGTTCTTGTGGAAAAAGTTGTATAACCTGAGGATGGAAGATGGAGACTCGGTGACAGAGCATTTGAATGTATTTAATACTATGGTAAATCAATTAGCATCTGTTGATATTAAAATTTCAGATGAAGATAATGTTGGAAATAATACTGAGAGGGGGGGGTGAATCAGTATTATCAAATCAATATAACTTTTTCATTTCCATATTAAGATTCATATACGCTACTTCAGTTAAGGCAAACCGCGTGTATACACAACTGTGTGTAATGCAACAAGTGTATAACCAGTAAACTTATGATTCAGTTAGTTGATACTTAATGAGTGCATCAGAACACTATTAACCATATGAACAGTAAACAGGAGCAGTAAATAGAATAGATCATCACACACATGAACACCATGATGTAAGGTGGAAACCCAATGTGGGTGAAAACCACCTGCTGCAAGTCGTCTCAATCTTGTTTTTAATAAGAAACTTCTTTTACAATAGTTCTGTACTGGTGCGGTCTTATACTAGTACACAGGCTTCTACTTGTAGAAGGCTACAACCTTCTCTCATTCTCCAGACTCTCCTGGAAGGGAGCTACAACTCCCTTAGCTCTTGTACTAGCCGATGCATTTACTAGTATCTAGGTGCCTGCCTACTGAATGCTCCAATATTCACTCGTTTTCCAGCTGATACTGGAAGGGAGCTACCACCCCCTTAGCTCTTGTATTAGCTGATGTAGGCGCCGGCCTACAATCTCCTTTCATCCTCCAAGGACCACATTTCATACATTTTCAAACTGGATACTCCTGAAGCACAACACTATAATCTGAAAGGCCATATTTCATTCAATTTTCATATTGGACCCATCAATATCATTGAAGCACAAAATCAATCAATACGAGCATCATCAATCTCTGAATCATTGAAACACTAAAACCCTGTCAACAACACAGTCACCAGAACACAAAACAAACAACATAACTCTGCAACAATAACCAGATCGAACTGCAACTTCAAATATCATATATCATAATGTATACGCTACTATGATGAACCAAACCCACGTACATACGCGCTTTCACCAAAGCCAACCCGCGTACAGATTTGCAAATATTTACTCATAAGTCACAGCTGTTCCAGACATCAGTCATATCCAGATCATAACATTCATACATTAAAACTTGCGTTGATAATTCAGATCTAGTCTATCCATAATCAAACCATATAATGATAACCATTCCAAGCCTTAAGATCTCAATCCATCATTCATCATTATCCACATGAGTGCATCCTTGGTTCAGATCAAGCAAAGCATCACCAACCCATAATCAGCATACTAGATCTCATACTTCATCAGATATTCAAGACTTTCTCACGCCCTTTGCCTAATGATCTTCTTCTCTTTTATAGTCATAGGCCTTATTCAATACCATGGTCCAAAACCATTGAGAACCAATACCATGGACCCAATACCTGGGATCAATACTTTAGATGAGATACCATGGTCCAAAACCATAGGTCCAAATACCAATAACTAAATACCATGGACCAAAAACCCAATGTATGTGCCTTCTCTTGCATGAAAGTGTGCGTATACTCATACGCACCTTTTGATCAGTGATCCCGTCTGTATACGCAAATTTACTAAGACGAACCTGCGTATACCTTATTTTCTTCATTCTTTGTGGTCTGATTATCAATTCCTTGCTACTGACCTGCTGCACTATGCTCTTTCATCTGTGTGAGTTGCCATCAAGGACAACACTTGTCCAAAAATCTCCCCCTTTGGACTTGATGGCAAAGCTAACTTGTCATACTGAGATCTATCATCTGATTCCTTTGAGCTATCCTACATCCCATGTATTTTGTCACATCTGATATCTCTTCTGTAGATTCATCTAGTTGTATATAAGTGAGTTGTTCTTCTATAAGTGGGTTGCCATCAAGTACAACACATGCATCATAATGCCAACAATCTCCCCCTTTGGACTTGATGGCAACAACACTAAATCACTCTCCCCCTTTGACATCAAGGGCAAAGGGCAGACCAAGATATTCTCTTTCCTTGATAATCATTTTGCTGACCATACTCCTCCTGAGTACTTGCTGAAATCTCTGAATGAGCTCCCCCTTTGTATATGCCAAGGTGTACCAATCTGTCCATGCTCCCTCTGAGTACATGCTGAAATCTCTGCTCTGCTGAAGAGAGTTGTTCATGCTCCCCCTGACTATAAGCAAGGTCTAAAAAAAGATATTCTACAATAAAAACATGAATCTATACATCATAAGTGACCTTCCTATCATCAAAGACTCATACATACATTCATCTCCCAACCAAGTGGGGATATACCAAAATTTTACACATGATAATACAAGATTATAACATCATTCATCCCAGGCATAGTGGGGAAACCAACATAGGCCATTACATGACCTTGATAATAAAATAAATATATGACATAGAGACCAAATATCAAGAGTATGATAGTCATCAGCAACTATCATTAGCAGTATCTAGATCAGCAATCATGTTCTCCCTTTGCACCTGTTCCATCTGTGCCAGATGGTCTCTATCAGGCCCATATCAGACTCTTCTCATCCTAATTTTGGCCCACTGATTTCCTTTAAATCAATATATACGTGATTGTATCCACATAAACAAGCGTATATACACGGATCCTCCTTATTAAACTCGCGTACAACCACTTCCAGATCAGTAACGTTTAAATGTCCTATAACAAGGTATGTCTGCATATAGATATCAATTCATCCTTTTGAACAAAATTTTGCATATGACATACATAATCATTCACATTATATCATATGTGAAAAACACCATAGCCATCTCATCAACATCAAGATCTACATGATCCAAGTATCATCACATGGGAACATCTGCATCAATCAACATATGTAAGTATTAACCTATCATCATATGGGTAAGAACTCATCATCATCATATCTCCAACAATACAACTCCATGTATCCAGCACTATGTATCTAGAGCTTAAGATCATTTGTCAAGACTTCTTGATATCATCAACAGCAATAATCCTCATCCACATGAGTGCCAAGAATTATAGGAATCCTGCATCATAACTGAATTATATGATCTTTATGCATATGACGACAGAAGCATATGAGTGACTCATCATCAAGTAATGAAGATGTGAATTCAAGCTTTGTACTTCTCCTTATCCTTATGAAGATCACCATGTAAGCACCATAAATGCATCATCAAATAATCAACCACAAATCTGATCTAAACACCAACTATGTAACCCCAAGAATGAGATTTTGTCAAGGACAACTCATGAACATATCATAGCAAGATATATATAAGCATCATCACCAAGGACTACTAACCATAATGCCAACAATGCATTATTAAAAGCATCTGCTCCCCCTGAACCTGTGCTATTAGTTTACTGCCAGATCTGATCATGTATATATCAGCAAGAAATATCAAGACATCATCATCAAGTTAGGATCAAATACACCAGATCTGATCATGCATATATTAGCAAGAAGTATCAAGACATCATCAAGTTAGGATCAAGACATTTCCACACATCATTAGCAGATTGTAACTAAAGCAAATAATGGACTGAATCATATCAGACCCTATCTCCTGAGCCTGTCCCTACTACCTTTACTCAGACTGACATATACGCGATTGTGCAGTGTATAACTTGTGTATATACGCGACTTCCTTTTATGAAACTTGTGTATGAGATTTAGGACACTGAAGTTTTACACTTTCAGCTCCCCCTAAGTCTGTTATGTCTGTATATGGTGATGTGCCACATCTTCCTGACTGAACTTCCTTCTTCTTCCATATCTTCAAGCGTGATGATGTTTTCTCCTTTTGGTGTGGTGCCCGTACCTTGTTCCTGCATTCCTTGGCTATATGTCAAAGCTTGTTGCATGCATAACATCTTACATGTTTCATATTCCTTCTATAGCAATCAACAGCTTTGTGACCGAACATATTGTAAGGAAAAAAATATCCATTAAAGTACTTGGACTGCGATGATCTTTCTGAGTGATGATCTTGAACCATTCTTCTTCTGCATTTGGCTGCAACATGTCCAAGATTATGACATACATAAAATTCAACCTTATTTATCGGAGGAGTAAAAGATTTTCTTTGAAGAATTTCTTTCCTTGGCTGTTGATGGGGTTGACCTCTCATCTCCTTGTTGAGCATTTCAGATTTTGCATGGGAGTTCCTTGTCTTATTTTCTGAACTAGATTCATCTTCAATAGATTCATGAAAACCAAGACCAGTTTTGATAGCAGGAGACCTTTGACTACTAAGAATATCATCCAAAATCTTAGTACTATCTTGAAATCATAAGAGCTTATCCTTTTCTTCTAATTTATCATTTAGAATATTTACCTCAACCTGAAGTTGCTCTTCCCTTTCACGATGCTACTTCTTCATGTTTTCTTCAACTTTTCTTTCTTCTTCCAACTGATGTCTTAGTTCAAGAACTTTGTTTTCTTGTTTTTCAAGAGCTTGGAGTAGTTCTTTATTCTGCTTCTTTGATTCTTCAAGATCTTCCTTTAGCGAGAGGATCATAGCTGCAAGCCTTTCATAGTAACTGGATCTATCTCTGAGTTTCTTGATTGTTTTGCTTCTTTCATTTACTTCATTTCTTAATAATGTGACTTCATCCTGAAACTCTTGACATTTTTCCTTGAATAGCTTCCTTACCTTGTTTCCTTCCTCTAGTTGAGCTTTTAGTTTGGTAGATTCTTCTTTGAAGGCACATTCCCTTTTTTTCAATAGACCTTGTTGATCTCTAATTTTGTCTATGAGCCTTTTAAATTCTACCTCTATTGATATCTTTCTTGCTCACCCATAAGAGCACATTCAGTTGTTTCACTATCACTTTCATCATCTTCAAATGGATCGATAACAGGATCACCAAAGGATAACAAATTCATACCTGATAATTCTTGTTCATCTTCATTCTGAAGTGATTCTGAATCTGAAGTGCTTCTTCTGCATATTCCCTAATCGATTCTTCCACTGTCATAGTCCTCCTGAGATGTCTTCTTCTTCTTAGGTGCTTTCTTCTTGAGCTTCTTTCCCATTGTTCTACAGATCTCCTTTGAGCGATCAAGCTTCTACCAAAGGACCTTCTCTGATACCAATTGTTGGAAATAATATTGAGAGGTGGGGGTGAATCAGTATTATCAAATCAATATAACTTTTTCATTTCCATATTAAGATTCATATACGCTACTTCAGTTAAG
>APFE031252756.1:39595-52741 GCA_000404065.3 Pinus taeda
CTCCATGTTTTGGCACTTGAGGCTTGTTCCTTCTGAGATGTTTGCCGAAACCTGCTCCTGCATTCAGAATATTCATGACCGAAGTTGTTACAAATAGAACATTCAATTTCGTTTTCAAGGGCAAAAAAGTTATTGTAGGTTCTTTTCATGATCCCAGTCATACTTCTTTGTTTTTGAGCTTATCTAGTCATGATTGTCTTATAGGCAACACATTGAGCTGCTTTGTGACCAAAGTTATGACAAGAGAAGCATTTGCCATTGAAGAAACTCCTGCGATTATCAAATCTATCCACCAAATGATTGTAGTTTCTACTGTCATCCATTCTTAAGGCAAATTGAGAAGGTTTTACCTAAGGCTGGTTGGAGCATCTGTTCATCCTTAAGGTGGATTTCCCCCGATTTACCTGGTAGTCTTTGTTCAGTCTTGAGGTATTTACCTGGTGATCTCCATTGGGCCTTTGCTCACTCCTCCTTGCTGCATCACGATAACTTTTGGAGGTAGATGGTTTCTGTGCTTGAGATGTTTCTTCATTATATCCCAGACATGTCTTGATTAGGGGAGAACGCTGCACATTAATAATCTCATCTAGTGTTTCAGATCCTTTAACAAATCTAAGATTAAGAGCTTTTGTTTTCTCAATCTCTTTTCTAAGTCCCACAATTTCACATTCTAACTTTTCATGATGTTTTTCCCTTTCAGCCAGTTGAAATTGCAGAGTATCAATAATCATATTTTTCTCTTCTAAACAAATTTTGAGTTTAGAAATATCTTCATAAAGACCTTATTCATCTATAGTATCCATTAAATCATCATCTTCAAAAGCCATTAAAAGTCTATAGTTATTACCTCGTTCATCTTCATCACTATTTGAGAGTCCATCACAGTCTTCATGGGTGTAGTAGCTTTTCTTACTTACATTCTGTTTCTTATTCCATCTAACAGGATATTTACCTTTGTCAAGCTTATCTTTATGAGGACACTTGGCAGCATAGTGACCGACTCTTCCACAAGCAAAGCATTTGAAAGGTAACTTACCTTTGAATCTTCCAACACCCCGTTGAAGGTTCTTGACAAAATTTGATTCTTCTTCTTCTTCTGACATATACCCTCACTCATAGTAATCTCCTTTGCCTGAAGCTTTGAACGCGGCTTCTCTTCTGTCTGATGTCCTCCTTTCCTCATTTCGTAAGTAGTTAGAATTCCGTGTAGCTGCGACATGGTAATTTTCTGTAGATTCTCCTTTTCTTCTATAGCAGAAACTTTTGATTCAAACTTAGGAGACAAAGATCTTAGAACCTTTTCAACCACAACAACCTCTTTTTTTTCTTCACCCAAGTTTTTCATACAATTAACAATCTCATTTTATACGTAGAAATAGTTAGCCACACTTTCATCATGTACATTCTAAGTTCTCAAACTGAATTATGAGGGTTTGACGTTTTGCCGTTTTACCTGTTCATCTCCTTCATAGCTCAGAACGATCTTGTCCCATATTTCCTTAGCAGATTTATACTGCATAACCTTGACGAATTTCGATTGAGATAGACATCCTAATAGAGTATTGACTGCTTTTGCATTGGTTTCATATTTCTTCTTCTCAGTTGGATCTGTTGGAGTTGCTGATGGAAATGTGTACCTTGTATCTATGATATCCCATACTTCTATACCAAGAGATTGAATATAGGCTATGACTCTTACCTTCCAATAGACGAAGTTGGTCCCATAAAAAATTGGTGGCCTGATCGATGCTTCTCTCTTGTAGTTGCTCATGGTGATAGATCTTCCTTCAAGCGATCAAGCTTCTTCTGAAGGACCCACTCTGATACTAATTGTTAGAAATAATACTGAGAGGGGGGGTGAATCGGTATTATCAAACTCTTCTCAATTTATACAAATGTTTTCATATCTGACAATTTAAACTTGCATATACCTTCCAAAATTATAATTAGATGTTTGTCATTAATTTGTATGTGAGAACCATAGAATAATGAGCAGGAACACAAAAAAGACAGTCACACCAAGGAACACAAGATGTAAGGTGGAAACCCAATGTGGGTGAAAACCACCTGTTGCAATATGTCTCTATCTTCTTTCAATGAGAAACTTCTTCTTACAATGATTTTGTACTGGTGCAGTCTTTTACCAGTACGCAGGCTGCAACCTGCAAAGAGCTACAACCCTCTCTCTCGTTTTCCAGCTTCTTCTAGAAGGGAGCTACAACCCCCTTAGCTTTTGTACTAGCTGAAATACTAGTATGTAGGTGCTGATCTACAGAAGGCTACAACCTTCTCTTTTCTTCCAGGGGCCATGTTTCATAGATTTTCAAACTAGATCCAAAACATCAAATACATGTGCATCACCCAATCTCCTTTAAACAAATAACTTTTTAGAATGCAGTAACAAGAGAATAACACCAGTAACCAGACACCAATTTAAACCCAAATCTCTGCAGAAACAGATAAAAGACAACTAAAATATATTTCAAGAAAGGTCTGCAATTTCACCGAAGGAAACCTGTGAATATCCACAGTTATTCTGTGTTTAGACTGCGCAGCTCCGCACCCGCAGTGTCAACCCGACAGCGCACCTCTGCACCTGATCAGTATACTGCGCTGCGTACCTCCACACCTGTGCCTTCTGCTGCTCTGCGTACCTTCGCACCTGATCCGTCTACTGCGCTGCGTACCTACGCACCTGCGCCTTCTGCTGCGCTGCGTACCTCCGCACCTGCACTGTGGATTGCCTGCGGACCTCCATATAGAGCGAAATTATCAGTCCTCCAATGTGCCACAGACTGTCAGAACCACAGATCTGATCTTGTGCCAAAGAGATCACGACCTATCAATAGATCCACCTTATAATTTACAGATTTCACCTTGATTTAGATCTAGCTTTTCAAACCGATCACCCAAAATTTCAGATCTTAAGATATTCAATTTTCACTAGTGACTAGCCAAAGGATCCCCTTTCCTTTTTATAGGCAAGCCCTTACTCAAACCATGGATCAAAACCATAGAAAACCAATACAAGGGATCCAAAACCTGGGTTCAATATTTTAGATGCCAAAACCATGGACCAAAACCATAGGATCAAAAACGTCGGACTAAATACCATGGACCAAACATAAGACACCCGTTTTTCTCTGCATGACAGTCCATGCATTTTAGGTTCGCACTTTTTGTGCAGGATACCTACGAACATATCTGCACCTTTTAAACGGTTCTCCTGCGCAACCTGTCGTCACCGCATCTTTTGATTTGTGCACCTGCGGAACCAGAGAATAACTTTGCTGCACTATAATTTATCATCTGAGATGAGTGGGTTGCCATCAAGTACAACAAATGCCAACAATCTCCCCCTTTGGACTTGATGGCAACAACAACCAATCACTCTCCCCCTTTGACATCAAGGGCAAAGGGGCGGACTACCATACTCCCCCTGAGTACCTGCTGAAAACTCTGAATGAAATCCCCCTTTGTATATGCTCTATGCTGAAATGATGTCTGCAAAAAGATGTTCTACAAGAAAGAACATGATTCCATACATTATAAGTAACCTTCCTATCATCAAGACTCATACATACATCCATCCTCATCCAAGAGGGAATACACAAGATAGACAAAAATCATTCATCCCAGACATAGTGGGGAAACCAAAATAGGCCGTTACATGACCTTGATGTGAAAAGAAATACATGACATAGAGACAAGAACAACTATCAGCAGAATCAACCTTCAAACCAACACACATTGATCTATTCCACCAGAGAACTTGTGAGAAATCAAATCAAAGACTTCTAAGATAATGCCAACAATGCATCATTAGAAGAATATGTGCTCCCCCTGAACCTGTGCCAGATGATCTATGATAGACCCATTCGACCCACATAGACCGGCAAATGTACATGTATCCACCTGCATACAATAGACAAGATTCAACAACATGATGATGCATCAAAAACCCCCAGCTTCTGCCCGAGGTATTCAAATGTCTCCTTGGGAAATGGTTTGGTGAGTATATCAACAACTTGTTCTTTGGAGGGAACATACTCCAATTTGACCTTTTTTTTCCAGCACTTGTTCCCGGAGAAAATGATACTTGATTGGTATGTGCTTGGTCTTTGAATGCATGACTGGGTTCTTTGAAATGTTGATTGCACTTGTATTATCACATAAGATGGAGATAGGAGGAGTACAAGCGATTTGAAAATCCTGCAAAGTTTTCATCATCCAAAGGAGTTGTGTGCAACAAGATGCAACGCCACATATTCTGCTTCAGCTGTAGATAAAGCAATCAAACTATGTTTCTTACTGAACCAAGATACTAATCTGGAACCCATAAAGAATGCACCACCACTAGTGCTTTTTCTGTCATCCACACTTCCAACCCAATCTGCATCTGTATAAGCATGAAGAGTGAGATCTGTACCACCAAAATACCATAGACCACAGTTTTGAGTTCCTTGAAGATACTTGAAAATTCTCTTTACTGCCTGAAGATGAGTTTCCTTTGGACTTGCCTAAAATCTTCCAACTATTCCCACTGCATACATGATGTCAAGTGAGGTTCCTGTTAGATAGAGAAGACTACCAATCATAGATCTATAGGGTGGTTGATGCACTGCAGCCGAGTCATCATTTGCGCTGAGGCTACATCCTGTCACCATCGGGGTACATACAGGTTTTGAATCCTCCATCCCATATTTCTTCAAGATCTGCTTAAGGTACTTGGACCAAGGAGAATGCCTTCATCTGTTCTAGGTTCAAACTTGCCAAGATTTTCATCATTATTTTTAATATAGCATTTGCTTCCAAAAATTTTGAAATGTTTTACCGAAGGAGTCTCACCATACCAGAGCTCATGAGGAGTTTGAGTGTTGTTCACCCGAATATTTGTCTTATTGAGAATAACAACTGCAGCAAATGCGGCTTCACCCCAGAAGGTTGCGGGAGTTCCAGACTCATCAAGCATAGCGCGAGCCATTTGTTGAACCGTTCTGTTCATCCTTTCCACTACTCCATTTTGTTGAGGAGTCATAGCTGTAGAGAATTCTCTTTTTATTCCATGTTCTTCACAAAAATCGAAAAATTCATTTGAGGTAAACTCCCCACCTCTATCAGACCTAAGGCATTTAATTTTGTGATCTGATTCGTTTTCAATTGAAGATTTGAAGGATTTGAATTTTTCGAAGGCTTCATCCTTGTGCTTCATAAGTCCTATCCAGACCATCCTTGAATAGTCGTCAATGAATAATATGAAATATTCTTCTCCCCGAGGTGACCTTTTTCTAGATGGACCACATACATCAGTGTGGACAAGCTCAAGTGGCCTTCTAGTTGATCCTTCCTTCTCAGGGAAGTTAGTTCTGGTTTGCTTACCAAACTGATATGACTTGCATATTGTATTGTCTGGAATTCTCATGTCTGGAAGACCACGAACTGCCTGGTATTTGCATGCTTTCCTTATTTGTGAGAAGCTTAGGTGCCCCAATCTTCGGTGCCATAGCCAGTGTTCATCATTCTTGCTTAGATAGCATTCATGTTGTCCTTCTTTGAATATGTATAAATTATTTGGAGTTCTAATGCCTTTGATCATTGTTTTTCCTGTATCAAGATCACGAACACTACATCCATTTGATCGAAATATTACCTCAGTTCCTTGATCGCATATCTGACTGACACTCAATAGATTATGTTTTAAGCCATCAACATACATCACATTTCCAGCTTTGACTTTTTCCTTCAATTGAACAGAACCTTTACCTTTTATGAGCACAGGGGTTTCATTTCAAAATGAGACCTTCTTCTCTTTCTCTAAGGTACTATATGACTGAAGTTTTTCCTTATCACCTGTCATATGTTTCGAACATCCGTTGTCGATGTACCATTGATTTTCTTGCCCTTCCGCCTATAAGGCTATACCACATCTTTCTGGTTGTGGTTCTTTCATTCTCCATGTTTTGGCGCTTGAGGTTTGTTCCTTCTGACTTGTCTGCAAAAACCTGCTCCTGCATTCAGAATCTTCATGACCGAAGTTGTTACAAATAGAACATTCTATTTCATTTTCAAGAGCAGAAAAGTTATTGTAGGTTCTTTTCATGATCCCAGTCATACTTCTTTGTTTTGGAGCTTCTCTAGTCATGATTGTATTATAGGCAACACATTGAGCTGCTTTGTGACCAAAGCTATGACAAGAGAAGCATTAGCCATTGAATAAACTCCTGCGATTATCAAATCTACCCACCAAATGATTGTAGTGTCTACTGTCATCCATTCTTAAGGCAAATTGAGAAGGTTTTACCTGAGGCTGGTTGTAGCTTTTGTTCATCCTTAAGGTCCCCCGATTTACCTGGTAGTCTTTGTTCATTCTTGAGGTATTTACCTGGTGATCTCCATTGGGCCTTTGCTCACTCCTCCTTGCTGCATCACGATAACTTTTGGATGTAGATGGTTTCTGTGCTTGAGATGTTTCTTCGTTATATCCCATACCTGTCTTGATTAGGGGAGAACGCTGCACATTGATAATCTCATCTAGTGTTTCAGATCCTTTAACAAATTTAAGATTAAGAGCTTTTGTTTTCTCAATCTCTTTTCTAAGTCCCACAATTTCACATTCTAACTTTTCATGATGTTTTTCCCTTTCAGCCAGTTGAAATTGCAGAGTATCAATAATCATATTTTTCTCCTCTAAACAAATTTTGAGTTTAGAAATCTCTTCATAAATACCTTCTTCATCTATAGCATCCATGAAATCATCATCTTCAAAAGCCATTAAAAGTCTATAGTTATTACCTCATTCATCTTCATCACTATTTGAGAGTCCATCACTGTCTTCATGGGTGTAGTAGCTTTTCTTACTTACATTCTGTTTCTTGTTCCATCTAACAGGTTCTTTACCTTTGTCAATCTTATCCTTATGAGGACACTTGGCAGCATAGTGACCAACTCTTCCACAAGCAAAGTGTTTGAAAGGTAACTTACCTATGAATCTTCCAGCACCCCGTTGAAGGTTCTTGACAAAATTTGATTCTTCCTCTTCTTCTGACATATACCCTGACTCATAGTAATCTCCTTTGCCTGAAGCCTTGAACACAGCTTCTCTTCTATCTGATGGTCCTCCTTTCCTCATTTCGTAAGAAGTTAGAATTCCGTGTAGCTGTGACATGGTAATTTTCTGTAGATTCTCCTTTTCTTCTATAGCAGAAAATTTTGATTCAAACTTAGGAGACAAAGATCTTAGAACCTTTTCAACCACAACAACCTCTTTTATTTCTTCACCCAAGTTTTTCATACAATTAACAATCTCATCTATACATAGGAAATACTTAGCCACACTTTCATCATTGTACATTCTGAGATTCTCATATTGAATTCTGAGGGTTTGAAGTTTTGCTCGTTTTTCCTGTTCATCTCCTTCATAGCTCAGAACGATCTTGTCCCATATTTCCTTAGCGGATTTATATTGCATAACCTTGACGAATTTCGATTCAGATAGACATCCTAATAGAGTATTGACTACTTTTGCATTGGTTTCATATTTCTTCTTCTTAGCTGGATCTGTTGGAGTTACTGATGGAAATGTGTACCCTGTATCTATGATATCCCATACTTCTGTACCAAGAGATTGAAGATACGTTACGACTCTTACCTTCCAATAGATGAAGTTGGTCCCATCAAAAATTGGTGGTCTTATCGATGCTTCTCTCTCGTAGTTGCTCATGATGATAGATCTTCCTTCAAGCGATCAAGCTTCTTCTAAAGGACCCGCTCTGATACCAATTGTTAGAAATAATACTGAGGGGGGGGGTGAATCAGTATTATGAAACTCTTCTCAATTTATACAAATTTTTTCAGATCGGACAATTTAAACTTGCATATACCTTCCAAACTTATAATTAGATGTTTGTCATTAATTTGTATGTGAGAACCATAGAACAATGAGCAGGAACACAAAATAGACAGTCACACCAAGGAACACAAGATTTAAGGTGGAGACCCAATGTGAGTGAAAACCACCTGCTACAATATGTCTCTATCTTCTTTCGATGAGAAACTTCTTCTTACAATGATTTTTTACTGGTGCAGTCTTTTACCAGTACGCAGGCTGCAACCTGCAGAGAGCTACAACCCTCTCTCTCGTTTTCCAGCTTCTTCTGGAAGGGAGCTACAACTGCCTTAACTTTTGTACTAGCTGAAATACTAGTATGTAGGTGCTGATCTACAGAAGGCTGCAACCTTCTCTTTTCTTTCAGGGACCATGTTTCATAAATTTTCAAACTAGATCCAAACATCAAATACATGTGCATCACCCAATCTCCTTTAAACAAATAACTTCTCAGAATGCAGTAACCAAAAAATAACACCAGTAACCAGACACCAATTTAAACCCAAATCTCTGCAGAAACAGATAAAAGACAGCTAAAAAATATTTCAGGAAAGGTCTACAATTTCACCGAAGGAAACCTACGAATATCCGTAGTTCTTCTGTGTCTAGACTGCGCAGCTCCGCACCTGCACTGTCTACCCGACAGCACACCTCTGCACTTGATCAGTATACCGCGTTGCGTACCTCCGCACATGTGCCTTCTGTTGCTCTACGTACCTTCACACCTGATCCACCTACTGCATTGCGTACCTCTGCACCTGCGCTGTGGATCGCCTGCGGACCTTCGTATAAAGCCAAATTATCAGTCCTCCAATGTGCCACAGACTGTCAGATCCACAGATCTGATCATGCGCCAAAGAGATCACGACCCATCAATAGATCCGCCTTATAATTTACAGTTTTCACCTTGATTTATATCTAGCTTTTCAAACCAACCACCAAAAATTTCAGATCTTAAGATATTCAATTTTCACAAGTGTCTAGCCAAATGATCTACTTTCCTTTTTATAGGCAAGCCCTTACTCAAACCACAGATCAAAACCATAGAAAACCAATACAAGGGATCCAAAACCTGGGTTCAATATTTTAGATGCTAAAACCACGGACCAAAACCATAGGATCAAAAATGTCGGACTAAATACCATGGACCAAACATAAGATGTGCATTTTTATCTGCATGAAAGTCCATGCATTTTAGGTTCGCACCTTTTATGCAGGAGACCTGCAAACATATCCACACCTTTTCAACAGTTCTCCTGCGCAACCTGTCGAAGACCGCATCTTTTGATCTGTGCACCTGTGGAACCAGAGAATAACTTTGCTGCACTATAATTTATGATCTGAGATGATTGGGTTGCCATCAAGTACAACATATGTAACATAATGCCAACAAAATTATGTTATTATAATTACTATTCAAAAGATATATTATTATAATTAATTTTTTTATATTTTAAAAAATTTAAGAATTATAAATAATAACGTATTTTCGAGCTAACATAGTTTATAATTTATCATCATTCAATTAATGGTTTAAAAAAATTAGATTAAGCCAAAAAATACTATATATAATATAAGTTTTAATCAAATTAACTAATTTATAATAATATGAATTAAATGATGTTTTGGTGTTCAGGTATTTTGTTAAGACGCTTTGTCACTATTTAAAAATGTGGGCAAAAATCTAGTCATGTTAAACTATGATGAGGCATCTTAAGACTCACATAACCCTAGCAAACAAAACAAATAAGTTAAATTATATAAAGATATATTATAAGAATACGTTTCATAAGTTTTAGAATTGGAAAGTTATTATATGGATAAGCATGTTTATTTTGAAATTGGGATTTAATAAGTTTATTTAATTATCAATAATTATTAAGTGGATGGTAGAGATGAATATTCTAAAATATTCTTGGTAGCATACACAAATCAATGGTCGAGATTTATTTTCAAAGTAAGTATGTATTTTTCCTCCTTTTCATTAAATTCATTTATTACAATGAATGTTCTTTATTAAATTCATTAATTAAAAAATTGTCATATGAAATCAGTGATGGTTTTTTGGATGTGGTATTGATGAGCT
This sequence comes from Pinus taeda, assembly GCA_000404065.3. Classification (NCBI taxonomy): domain Eukaryota; kingdom Viridiplantae; phylum Streptophyta; class Pinopsida; order Pinales; family Pinaceae; genus Pinus; species Pinus taeda. The sequence goes on from APFE031252756.1 coordinate 49,567, forward strand.
AAGGTATTGGCCCATAATATTGTAACAAGGCTTATTTAGAGAATAAGAACCTCCATAATAAAATGGGGATGAAAATCTTGTTGCATGTTGTATATATGTTTAATTTATATAATAATCATTTTCTTATCATAAAATAATAATAATAAAAATTAATAATTTACTTAATTTTTATTTTTATTATTAGTTAACAATTAAGATGTATATTAAAATAAGGGCGTAGTCTAACTTATAAACGAAATGACCTTTCTCACCACCATTTTTCTGGTTAATTTTAATTAAAATCTCACAAAGATTTTTAAAAACTTGAGTTTAAATTGTTTAATCTACATAATTAGAGTGTCCCTTTTTCACCGCCATTTTTCTGATTAATTTTAATCAAAATCTGACAATGATTTTTAAAAACTTGAGTCTAAATTTTTTAATCTACATAATTAGAGTGTCCCACTAGTTTTTCAGTGTGGTGAATCCATTTATGCATTCAAAAATGTATTTTGAACAACAAAAAATCTTGAAATTGTATTGCCTGATTTTGGTGAATTCCAATGAAAAAGGTTATTACTTGGATATTTGTTATGGATTGATCCATTTAACAACCATTTAATTTATATGATGATACTAGTATTAAATAAAGTAAAATACTAAGTTATATCAAATAAGATATTTAGCTTTCAAATAATATGATAAAATTAAAATATATCTTTTAGTATATAAATATCAACAAATAAAATCTAATCAATGAATAATTGACTAGAAGTGAGAGAGAAACGCATATTATTAAAAACGTGTAGTCTCACTTATAGATGAAAAAAAGGTGTAGTCTCACTTCGAAAAAAAGGTGTAGTCTCACTTATAGATCACATTTTTTTTGGTTAATTTTAACCAAAACCTATCAGAAAATTTTAAAAACTTGACTTTAAGTTGTTTAATTTGTAGAATTCAAGTGCCCAAGAGGTTTTTTAGATCCTTGAATCCATTTATGCATTCAAAAATGAATTTTAAACAAAAAGAAAGACACATCCTTTTCTAAAATTGTTTTGAAATAAGTCTCTAAGTTATACTACCCTTTATAAAAATAAAAAATAAAAATAAAAAATTCAAATATGAAAAATATTACTATAATTTTTATATTATTTTTAAACTCTAAAATTATAATATTAGTTCAAATAATTTGATTCGCATAAATATATATATATAATAATATAATAATATAACTATAAAATATAAGTAGATAGTAATAGATAATAATAAATGTAATAGATAAAATCCAATCATTAGAATGAGTTGAAATTAGCAATTGCCCCTAAAGGTGCAAATATACACCCAAGGAATAAAAAAATTTGGGAAGATCATCTTGAAGTTAAGAAGAATAGGTAACCTTTACGTTTTAATAGTCTTCAAAGGAAAATTAAAAAATACCCTCAAAGACCAAAGGCCAAAGGCAAAAGAAAGAATACCCCTCAAATTTGAAGGAATCAACTTATAGGACTAGTTTTGGTGGTAGGACCAGTTTGGATAATGAGGGTATGTAACATTTTGGGTCAAGTTTGAAGCCTTAAATGGCATTTTTGTGGGGGGTAAAACATTTCCACTTAAATGTAGCACTTTGTGATTTTATTCTATACATAAATAGCTTTCCAACAATTCAAGAAATATGTCAATTGAAGTATGGATGCAGAAAATATGCCTCCCATAAGTTGTTCTATGGTGATTGACCACCATAAATTGAGAGGATGCAACATCAACCCCCATTACTCATGGAAAAGGGAATAGTCGCGTGGAGGTTATGAAGAAAACTCTACAAGGGTCAAATTTGTAACTCTAGTTCAGAGTTAAATAAGTCAAGCTTGACCCCAAGTTGGCTATCATATGTCATAAACATGCCACTATGAGGAAAAAAAGGTGTCCATTCTATTTGAGTGCATTTTATTCCATAGTAGAGTTTATGACATGCCACTATGAGGAAAAAAGGTTTACATTCTATTTCAGTGCATTTTATTCCGTAGTAGAGTAAAGTTGTTGGGAGTCTCAAAAGGGTTTCCTTGTTCATATCTTATTATTCATTCTGATTGGTGTGTTTGTGTTTCATTATTCTCCATTTTTTACATTTTATGTATTAATAAGCAAAACATATAAGAAAAAATCACCCTCGTAGTATATATTTTAGATTTTAGTCTATTTTTAGCATATTTTTTGTAATGAATTTTCTAGTGGAATATCCACAACAATTTTCAGATCGGTTGAGGCATCCCAAGACACATCAAAGTGGACTTCTATCCTAGGGTTGTCTACCCCTCTATTCTTATCATAATAGGTGAATATGTCCCTTGTGGGAACTAAACCTAAGTTGGGAGGAAAACAAATAATTCCACCAACCACCCTAGCTGTGAAGCTTGGACAATATACAAATTTGGAGGACATTGGGGCATGTAGCTATCACTGACATCTTGCAATCCAATACTACTAGGGACTTATGAATTGGAAATGGACAAGACATCTAGAGACATATCCATATGAGGTTCCCACTATAGGGGGTAGCTACTCTTCAAGCCTCATAACAATGGTCCAATATTAATCATTCAAAATGTGCTAACTCTACCCTTGCTAGTTTTGAACTTGTGATTTTCAAAGAGGAATCACATGTTCTTAACTAATTTCATTCAGTTCTCTTATGAATAAAACTCGCTAACTGTATGTAGGAAACAACCACTATGATAAAAATTTTTATTTTAGCTAAACCAGCTGTCAACTAAAATAGATGTTGAGATCTTCAGCCATAATGAGTTCACAATGGATGCATTTGTCCTCCTTTGAATTGAACAATATATGCCCATAATCTTCAAAGTGAGGATGCTCTAAAATCTCTTTCAACAAATGCAGTGAATTGGTATGAAACCCTTTCAGTTCACCTACTCTAGTATTCTCAATGCTTGCGGTGCCCTAGTTATTGTCGAACAGGGGAAGTAAATCCATTCTCAAATCATCTAAAGTGGATGGTCTATAAATGTCTTCGTAGAAAGTGCCCTTGTCAATAAATAGGCAAAATGTGGGATTTTAAAAGAAGATCGGAAGGGGCAACCAATAAATCCCATGCTATTGGGCTTTAAATGAACGACGACTATATATGCCCACCGTTCAATTTTTCTAAGGCTGAAATTGAACGGTTGGTATATATAGC
>APFE031252757.1:0-10162 GCA_000404065.3 Pinus taeda
AAGAAATACCACAGTCTGTTTTTCCATGCTATATAAACTAAACAATCATTCCACGTTCTGATTCTGCTGATATACACATGATTGCTATCTATTACAAAACTATGAAACCTGTCTAGTCTATCTATATTACGCAGATTCATCAAAAAAGAGAAAAGCAAAACAGAAGTTACTCAGTTGCATCTCCTAGATTCTGAGAGATCTCTTTGTTGCTCTGCTTCTGACCTTCTTTAAGCATCTGCTGGATCTCGTCCAGCTTTTTCTCCTGCATTTCCATGGTAATTTACAGCATGCGGAGCTCCCTCCTCAGATTTGGGACTCCCTGAGCCAACTCTGCCATCTCGGTAGCAGCCTGCTCCAGAGCCTTAGCCAATAACTGTTTCATAACCCAGTAGATGTGTAAAGATTGTTTAAACAGGGACATTCTGCCTCTAGTATTGCTGGGGTCATGAACAAGAAATTCCCAGTCCTCCATCTCAGAGTCGGATTGGGCTTGAATAACTTCTTCTTCCATGTTCTGGATAATCCTTCTGATTCTGGGACATGTATTCTGAGAGTAGGCCCTCTCAGCTTGCTGGATTTTCTGTTCAATAGTCTGTCTAGCCCTTCTGTCGGGCCTCCTACTCTGTTCCGGTCTTTCTCCCCTGCCTCCACGAGCTCTATTCACCCCACTACCGCGCCCATTGCTTGGTTCTGCCTCACTATTTGCGTGTCTATTCCTCGGCTGCCGCCCTCTGTGCGGTACCCTTCTTCCCCGCCGACTCCGCTGGTTGATTCCAATGGCGTACTACTCCCATTCCTCTGCATTTCTGCTTTGCTCTCTACTTTCGTCCTCCTCATAAATGTCGAGGATTTCATAAATCTCCTCCGCTCTCTCTTCTTTCAACACCTCTTTACCCTTCCTGTCTTGCTCTCTGCCTCTCTCCGCTTCCATCTCTTCCGCTAGCCTGGCTCTCTTCCTGGTCTCCATAATACAGCTCACAGGGGAACGTCTTCGCTTAGCTCGGGAGTTTCTCGTCGAACCTGTGTTTCCTCTCGCTCTGCGGATGTTAATTGTATCCTTTTGGTGCCGTTTGCTTTGCCTGCAGCTGATATATAATCCCTTATCCCTCTCCTCCTATCTGTCTCATTGTCCTTACCCTGCCATCTGTTATTCCTGCCTACGCATTTCCGATCAACAATCTTGTTAGATTGATTTCCATTTAAGGTCGCTGACATGTCCTTTCCTTCTCTCTGCCGGTTCGTAGCTATGATTGGAGTTTTATGAGGTGGATTTTTCCGTTCTGTTTTCGCACCTTCCCGATTTGATCTCGCATGGTGATCAATGATCTCCCCCCCAGGTCCTTTCTGACACTTATTTATTGTCTGAACCGATTTCCCCATATCCCCAGTTTTTCGCACGAGTATTGCAACTCACGGGTGAAGCCTATTCATGATGATCCTTCGAGGCCTGGTCATGGTCATGATTTATAATACTGTCTAGCTCCTTCCATTCTCCGTTAGGTTGAATCGTTCTCCACATGCTGTCTACCTTGCCAGCTCGGCCCTTACAACCCCAGTTTGCAAGAAAATCCGCCGCATGATTCCCATTTCTTTTCACATGGTTGAAGATTTTGTAGTCCACACGCTTCAGTAATTTTGCAATGTCCTGAATGATGCCAGCTGTTCGCCAGCTGCTGGTGACCTGTTCCCAGTTCCTACCATTATTAATCTTTTTCAATATTTCTATTACCATTTGGGAATCCTCCTCAATCTCCAGGTTTCTATAACCGTTACATATTGTGATTTGTAGACCTTGGTGGACGGCCCATAGCTCAGCCTCGTTATTAGTCATTTCTCCTCCCCACTCTGCAAAAATCCATCTGGTATTCTGCTAGCTGTCCCTAAAGATTCCTCCGAATCCAGCATTGCCTGGATTCCCTTTCGAAGCCCCGTCAAAGTTTAATTTAACAAAATTACCTTTGGGGTATTCGAACCTGTCCTGGCTCTGGTTCCTTGTATTGATCCTCACCGGCCGTTTGTTGTGGACCATCTCGTAATTTAGGTTTAACGATTTGAGGATTTGGACCTCACCCTGTTCAGCCTTCCAATCCTCCATCTCCCATCTTTCCACCAATATCGTTTCTCTGGTGAGATCGACAACCCGTTTCCATATCTTTTCCGAATTTTTACCTTTGTTCTGAAAAATTCTTCGGTTACGTTCCTTCCACACCATCCAGAGAACAAAGCCTGCCATGAGATCCCAGGCTCTCTGCACCACTCTGCATTGGAATTTTTCGTTCTGCCATAGGAAAATAATTTCTCTAGTTTCTTTCGGATACTTTCCCGGTTTGCCGAATAGCCTCCCTACTTCCCTCCAAAGAGTTCTGGTATAGTCACAATTGATTAATAAATGTTCCTACGTTTCTGGCTCTCTGTTGCATAAGTGGCATTTCGAAGGACCATTGAAGCCTTTCTGCTGGAGCTTATCCCAAGTCAGAATCTTATGATTGGCTACCAACCATGCAAAAATAGTAACTTTCGGCCACTAGTTTTTTCCCCAAAAGATTTTCTAGTCCTGGGTTCTCTCCGAGGCTGCTTGCTGATCTATCAAATAGTATGCTTCTCTGACTGTGAAAGTTCCTTTTGTTGACTTCCCCCATCTGATGATATCTTTCCCTGTTCTCACCTTTACTTTCCGGGATTCAATTTCCTTCCAAAAAACCTCATGTTGCTCCTGGTTTGTCTCAATGTCCCAGCCCTCCAAAGGTTTCCACTTCCACCAGATCCCATCCAATTCATTTTCTTTCCAGTAATCTTTAATATACCTGTGATTTTTCCCAATTTTGTTTTGAATATCCTGAATGCCTTGGATGTTGTTCATTTTCTCCCGTTGATGCCACTTTTCTTCCCAAAAATTTGCTTCCTCTCCAGCTCTGATTTCCCACAAGATGTTTTTATTTACTATGTCGCGGTTTTGACTGGCTAACTCCCATATAGTCGAACCCCTCGGGGTCTCCTGTATGCGATAAATTTCCTTCGTTGACGATGGCATATTGTATTTGTGCCTCCAAAGTTGTTTCCAAAGGTAATTACCCCCTCTCATCCAACGCCACCAGAGTTTAGCACCAAGAATTTTATTGAGCTTACTCGGGTCCCTGAGGCCCAGACCTCCCTCCTCCTTGTGTTTTATCAAGTGCTTCCAGGAAACTAAAGCCCACTTCTTCTGGTTAGAAGACCCTCCCCAGATGAATTTCCTTAGCACTTCTCTAATCTTGATACAGACTCCTTGAGGTGCTTCCATAATCGAGAGGGGATATATAAGGATTTCTTGTAAAACAGATTTAACCAAAACAATCCTTCCTGCAATATTTAGGGTTCGAAAGGTCTAGTTTGTCATTCTATTTGTTAATTTGTCAAGGATTCCCTGCCAATTCTTCAGTCTTTTCGAACTGTAATCTAGGATATTACCCAAGTATTTTGTTGGGAGGTCTCCTTGTTTGAATCCAAGCAATCTAGTCAGGTGCCTTTTCACTGTCTCCACTGTATTAAATATAAAGGTGCAGGATTTGTCCTTGTTTATTTCCATGCCAGAAGCCTCGGCAAATAAGTCAAGAGCCTTTTTCAGGTTTCTCACTTCCCTCACAGTTGGTTCCCCGAACAGCATAATGTCATCAACGAATTGTTGATGGGTTATAGGCAATTCATTACCCCACAACCTGAGCCCTTTGATATTACCAGTTATTCTTTCTTGCTTAAGGTACCTACCCAAGCCTTCAGCAGCAAGAATGAACAGGAAAGGCGATATAGGGTCGCCTTGCCTTATTCCTCTGGAGGCCTTAAAGGTCTTCGAAGGAGTGCCATTAACTAATATTGAGAAATTGGGGGTTGATATACAACTGAGAACCCAACTTATCCATCTGTTACTAAAGCCAAAGCTTCTCAGAATTTCTTCTAAGTACTGCCAACTAACTCTGTCATAGGCTTTTGACAAATCTAGTTTTATCATCATTCCTTTTTGTTTCTTAGTTTTCATAGAATGGATAACTTCTTGGGTAACTACTAATCCATCTAGAATTTGGCGCCCTTCCACAAACCCAGTTTGTTCTGGGGATATTAACTTCTCTAACAACAGTTTTAGCCTTTTAGCCATTAGAGAGGAAATTATCTTGTAAATAACATTACAAAGGGCAATGGGTCTAAAGCCCTTGGCATCCTCTGAATTATCAGTTTTAGGGATCAAAGAGAAAAAGGTAGAGTTAAGAGCATTCCATACCTTTTGGTTCATCCGGGATTCCTCTACCAGATCCAGAATTTCCTTACCCAAGAAATGCCACCCCGCTTGATAGAAGTCAACTGAAAAGCCATCAGGACCAGGGGTAGTGCCTTTCTTCATGCTCATCATTACTTCCTCCACCTCGTCCAAACTAGCTGCTCTCATTAAGGCTTTGTTCTGGTCCTCAGTAACCATACTGGGGATGGCCCTGTATATTTGCCTGATCGCTTCAGATCTATCCAATTGGGGTTCAGTTAGAATTCCTTTGTGATAGTCCATCAACACTATTTCAATCCCTTCCTGCTCCACAATCCTTTCCCCGTTCTCATTCTTGATTGAAAATATTTTGTTTCTCTGTCTATGCTGAACCATTGCTTGGTGGAAAAATCTAGTGTTCCTCTCTCCTTCCCCGAGCCATTTGATCCTGGACTTCTGCCTCCATAACACTTCCTCCTCCTTCCTTCTTTCTTCCAGTTTCCCCAGAATTATTCCTTCTTTTTCGGAGCTTTCCTCTGTTCATCCTTCATTTATTATCCTTTGTTGAATTTCTTCCATTTTTGTTTCCAGTTTTTGTTTTTCCTCCAAAATATTTCCAAATTCTTCCTTATTCCATTTTTTTATCCGCTCTTTTAGCTCTTTTAACTTGAGTTGGAAGGTATGCATTTTACCTCTCCCTTGAGCTGTGCTTTGCTGCCACCATTCCTCCATCTTACCTACAAAGTCAGGGTTTCTAAGCCAAAAAGTTTCAAATCTGAAAGGCTTCTCGCCAAGATTAGCCTTGATATCTACTTCCAGTCTAATAGGCCAGTGGTCGGAACCAAGAGATGGCATGATCTTTGCTTCTATGAATACATCTCTATTCATTATTGTTTCAGAGACTAAAAAATGATCCAATCTAGAAGCTATCTGGTTCCTACCCCCTCTCCTGTTATTCCATGTAAAAATCCCATTAATGGTTGGTATATCAACTAGTCTCAGACCTTCAATCGTATCACTAAACAACTCCATACTCTGGTCAGCTCTCCTTATGCCCCCCTTTTTTTCTTTGAGGGACCTTATTATATTAAAATCACCTCCTACTATCCAGGCAATGTCTGGATACAGTTTTCGGGTTGTTTGCAAATTCTTAAGAAAATTTCCTCTATCTCCCGGAGTGTGTGGACCATACACACCTGAAATTAATACCTTCTCTTTTGTACCTACTATTCTCCCTAGAATTGTTAAGATTCTATACATGCTAGTCCAATTCTCAAAAATGATATCATTAGGGTTCCAGAGAATTGCAATGCCACCAGCTGAGCCGATTACATCCTGACCCATTATTTCATAATGCAGCTTGCTATTTTTAATAATACCTTCCATCTGATGCATAGTAATTTTAGTTTCTTGTAGAATCATTATACTTGGTTTTCCTTTTTTCAGTTTCTCCTTCATATATCTTTGTTTACCCTTACTGTTCAGCCCTCTAATTTTCCAGCTGACAATAATCATTTAAAACTTTTTGGAAGGGAAGGAAAATACCTCAGAGAGAGGTATTACTTTACCAGAGTTAATCAAAATTTCCCCAACTGTTTGGATCGTTTCGTTCAATATTTTTCGTCCTCTTTTTCTACTGCTTTTGCCAGACCCGCCCATTCCCGACTGTTCTTTCCCCTGTTCTCCTATAGTGGCATCCTGATTCTCCATACTCCCTTTATTCCTTTCTTTAAATTTTTTAAAGGCTTCCTTGTACATTTGTTTTTGCTGATCTGGGATAAATCTTTCATCCATGTTCTTCCATTCCTGGATTAATTTCTTCATAATTATTTCCTCCTCTGCCTCATTTTCCTACTGTTGTTCTATCTCCATTTGGCTCTGGTTATTTTGTGTTTCTATCCCTTCCTCTGGCACTTCTTTACTCGTTTCCCCTTGTACTGCCTTCTTTTCTCCTGATTCCTGGAAAATATCCATAGGTTCATTTTCTAAGTCTTCACCTTTAGCCATATTCTCTTCCTCTTCTTCATTATTTTGTTGTAGGATTTTAAACTTATTCTGACTTTCGATGTTTTGTGATTGTGTTTGGATTTGCGTTCTTGCTCCTTCTCTGATCGGCTTCTTTTTCCTGATAACCTGTTGAAAATCTTTCTCTGTCTCCTCCTTTCCTTCTACTGCCTTATGCTGTTCCTCTGGTTTCCTTATGTAATCTTCTTCCTTATTTAGGGGACATTGCCTAGCTAAGTGGCCATATTCATGGCAGCGTCAACACCTAAAAGGAATATGCTCATAGTCTAGTGGCTACTGCCATACCGAATCATGGTATTCCAACTCGATGTGTTCCGAAAGGGGTTCAACTATATTCATATAAACACAGATTCTTGCATAAGAAGTGAACTTACCTCTCCTTGTTGTGTCAGTTACCTTGACAAATTCCCCAATAGTGTTGCCGATCCCTTCCAAAATTTCAGGGTTCCAAAATTCGACTGGGAGTCCAAACAATCTGACCCAAATCGGGGCTTCCAACATCCTTTCATTGTCAGGATTGTACTGTTCCTCCCAGAATTTCATGAACATGCCTGCATTATTCATGAAGTATGGCCCTTCCTCAAAGACCCTTTCCTTATCCTCCAGATTTTCAAATATTGCCGTGAAAAATCCCTTTGCGCCCAATTTCAGTTCTATATGGCCCTTTGGTTTCCATATTTGATAGATCCATCTGTATAGCTCTTTTTCATTTGGCCAATACCCAACAAACTTACAGATCAAGGCATGATCTTTCATATAACTGGTGTACTCCTCCAGCATATTGTTGGGTATTACATATCTAAGCTTCTTGTTTGCCCTTGGAAGGCATTTCCCACCTGTCTTCAATCACCATAGTTTACCCATCACCGGTGGTTCCTTGTTATTCTCCCTAGACTCATTACGGGTTCCAGAACCACTTGCCTCTCCTGCAACTATATTCTTAAAGGAGGGGATCTCTCCCCTCCCCTTCTGATTCTCCATTTTTCCCCCAGCACTTACAGGTTCGAGGTTCTACCTCGGCGCCAAGAAAAAATGCTTCTGCCCCTCTTTGCTTCAATTTCCCTGCACAGTCACCTGCCCCCGATTTGTTCATATTGTCCTGCAGCTCTGCGTGCTAGGACTGTTAACCCTAGCCTGAACCGCCTTGCATGCTCCGCTTCCGCTCCTAGATCTTGGTTCAATTTAATTTTTCAATATGTAATTCCATTTATTGATATTATCTTTTGGGATGTTTTTATAAAAAATGATTGAAATGTTGTTAATCTCCTCCATTCTTATTGTTGCATTTATCCATACTTTAGTGCTTAATAACTTCTAATAAATGAAACTATAAATTTTTTGGTTCTTATATATGATAGATGTTTGTTAGTTGATATATTGGTTTCTTAAAAGGGAAAGGGAAAAGTGCCTTTTTTTAGTGTTATATTTTTCTAAGCTTCCAAAATAACAAGTTTAGTCTCAAAAATTATTTAAATAAAAAACCTTAAAAACATAAACATAATTTATAATTTTGTATCATAAATTTAATGTAATTGTAGAAATTTTGTTTAAATTATCGTGTATTCATTAAAATTTATTTAAAAATTTTAATCCAATTGTATCCATTACCTTTATAAAAATATACATATGACTTTTTTGTGCAAATATAAATTATATATTGAGAATGCATCTTTCTTGAAATATGTTATACCAATCTTACACTCAATTACATATAACAAATCAATCCCCACACACATAGATATATATATACTAATATAATAATTTACTTATGAAATTTTCATTATACTAACACAAATTCCAAGTAAAAAATGATAGAAAACCATTCATCATTTACTTTCTTATAATTCTCTAATCTCGTGAATGTTTGTAACAAATTTATCCCCCTATTTATACCATTCCATTCAGATGTTTAGTCATTAAAATTTTCCATATCTATCATTCTTTATAAAACAATGATCTCTCTTGCATGGTTATAGATATTTTTTTATTTTTTATTTTGTGAATCTAAGGGCCTCCATTATATCATAATATTACATCGATTTATACAATTTTCCAAAATCCTAACATCCTCACACATACCATATTTATTTGCCACTAGGTAATTGCCAAGAAAGATAGCCAATTTCCTTGGGAGAAACTAAGTCATTGATTCAATGTGTGTGGGCTAGAGTGGGATCTAAGGCCTCATCATGGCCTAAATCTCCTACAATGTGCCTTTTCCATTCACCCCTCTCTAGAATTGCACTTCTAGTACTACCTCATTGATGAGGCATTTCACTCCAAGCTATATCACAATATTTCCTGCAAACCAAAACACTATTTCCATAACAATAAGCATCAATACACCTAGATAGAATACCGCAGGAACCTAATTATGTACCTCCTATACCTATACATGGGATGAGGGCTAAAATTCACAAGTTGAGATGTTAATCATGCTTTCTCTCTCTATGGTGGCACACCCAACCCTCCATGAAACCACCAAAAAATTGACATCCTTCCAACACAAGGAGAACGCAATGTTACTAGACCAACCTATGCATTCTAGTCCACCAACTAACAAAATTGGCCCCATCACCATAAAGTATACCCAACACTAAACCAAAACCTTATAACTAACCATAATGTCGATCAAGAAAATGAAAGAGCCAATGTCTATGGTTCATTAAGAATAAGGACAAGACTCGTGAATTATGGTAGTTCCTAGTCCCCATAAAGACTAACATAGAGTTGATGACAACAATAAATAAATATTGAACTTACCTTAGTGATGTATAAATAATTGACATACCCCTTTATGTAGTAGTCACCCTAGCACATCTCATTGTTTCTTTAGTGTGTAGCAAGTGACCAAGAGCACTATTTTTTTTACCACTTAGTGTTGTAAATCCACAAGGAAAATTCTTCTAAAAGTGCTAAAGGTGTGATTTTATTGGAAAAACTTGGATTCATCCTAGACTTACCTTGTACCATGGAAACTTGAGCATTGTAAAACCTCCTTGAAGCCATTACAGTATGTAATATTTCCCATATTAATACTTAGTTGATACCTAGTTCGACCTCGTAAACCCACAAGTGCCATGCTTGATCCAATGTCGCTACTACCACCTCCATCATCATGTTGCAAGTAATAAAAATTCCTCTCATTAATTAGCATAAATTCACATGTGCTTGCATGGCTGCGGGCTACCATGCCACCCAGCCTTAATTATAATTAAGGTTGAATGGGTGGCATGCACCTTCTTGAGCCTCACTAATTCAAATGTTAATGATATTTTAAGTTAGTACATTAAATACTTACCTGTAGCAATTAAGATTTCTTCTCAATGTTGTCAACATAATATTCTGTATTATATTTCTTGAAAAGATTATGATGGATAACTATGCACAAAATGAGTTGACTTTGGCTTCTAGCAATGACAATTCTTAACTAATATAGCATTCAACCTTTCTACCTAGCATAGATAATGGTGCATGCATATGATACATAATTGTTAATAAAAATTTGAAAAACATATTCTTGGTTGCGACTTAGTGGATATTTGGAGACAAATACAATAATATTAAATTATAAATTAAATTAGATAAATATCTAATGAGAAGTGAAGATTTAACTCAAGTGAACTCTTACATGTTAGCCTGAATGGTTTCTCATGGCAATCACAATGGTGCAGACAAAATTGCTAATGGAAATTTGAAAATAATATTTTGTGCAACTGCTTAATGAAAATTTGGAAACAATAAGTAACTCAGGGCATGTCTATGAGTGGTAGGAAAATAATTACAAAAAACATTTCCTACTATCAGGTTGGGTTGGGAAGACATTACTCACTCCAACAAATAGTAGAGTGTCATTTTCGCCTGCCTCACTCGAATTAAAAATTAACGCATACATTTGAAATTACATCA
>APFE031252763.1:10982-54413 GCA_000404065.3 Pinus taeda
ACCTGGGGGAACAGTCTACACTCCGACAGCACACAAGGGCAGAGTAACAAGCTCAATCCCCTTACCGGATCCTTGACATGGTCAATCCAAGGTTTACCGATAAGTGATCCCCTGGCTCCTCAACAATAATCTGAGGTTTACCGTTTGTAATACGTGGGTGTCTGGCGTCGTTCCCAACGAGGGAGGATTGATCCCCTCACTGGTTCGGACACGAGCTCGTGCTTCTCCTTTAAGAGGAGCTTTCCCAGAGTATAAATGCAACAGCTGAATTTATCCTATCACAAGATAAGCTACTTGTTTGGTTTTATAGTCTTGGAGAGTTAATTACTCACCTACTCCAAGACACTAGCCTGATCTATATTGGTGCTTCAGAGCCCTAGAAAAATAAAAATTTCTAAGTTGATTTTACTCTAAGCGTTGATTTTAATGGCTGTTCTTCAAGACAAGAGGTAGTGGAGATGAAACTGATGGTGTGTAGACTCGACTCAAATCCACTAAAAAGATGCACCTAGGATGATTTACACTACTTTTTTGTTTCAATGAATTTTCTAATTAAGAGAGTTGAGAGAATGCAATCTTTTGATAAAAACAACTTTCTTAATAGACAATCAAAGAAATAATCTCTTTATCTTTTGAAAGCACACAAAACATGACCACTCATTACTTGCACTAAAAGTTCCTTTCTCTTTCAAAACTTCAAATGCTACTCTAAAACAAACTTTGCAAAGGAGATCTTTTTGTATTTTCCTATTTAATAAAGCATGTAAAAATAATCTAATCCAAAGCAATTTCAAGATCTATAAAAATCTATGAAAACTCACTCAAAAAGCAAATCAAAGGAAATTTACCTAAAAAGTAAATCTAAGAAGCAAAAGCCTACTAAGATGATTCCGGGATGTTTTACTTGGCAACAATCGAACCAAGGACTAGTTCATGCAGAATCATAAACTAATCAAAACAAAAAATCAAACTCTTTTTGTTCTTTTTTAAAATGAAATTCACAACTTAAATCAACAAGCTATTTTGAAATTTCGCAAAGAGACAACACAAAGGTAGGTTGCTCACACAGGTAGACTTTACGACTGGTCTGAATCCTAAGAAGACTGACAAAACCAGAGATATCTAAGGTTCCACAACTTCTAAAGTCAAAGTCACTACAGGACCAATACAAAAATCAAACCCTAAGGCTGAAACTTCAATGAATTTCACTAAAACTTTGATACTAATGGGACAAGTTCAGGTGAAGATTTTTGACAGACAACCAGTGGGTCTGGGCAGTAAAGACTAATGAAAACAAAATCTAAAGGGAAAAATGGATAAAATTGAAATTTTCTCAATTTTAACAGGGTACGCAGGCAGCCTGTTTAACCAGGTGCGTCCACGCTCTATGTGCAAAGATACAGTGCGTACAGGTACGCATTGTGTCTAACTCAGAGGGTGCGTACTACTGAAAAATTAAGAAAAACTAAATTCTAACTTAACTCTAAGATAGCCCACCCAAAGACACAGTCAAACAATCAAAAACCAAAAAAGAAATGACTCTTTTCAAATCAAAGTATTACTCAAAGGAAAAATCAACCACATCAATGGAGTCCCCAGTGGAGTCGCCAATTTGTCATGCGGAAAGAGTTATTTTTGCGGACAAATCTAACCTCCCTAGAAGCCTAAGACTTTCTAGTGACAAACAAGAAAATTGAGCAATCATTATCTAAACATGCATTATCATACGAGAAACCAAGTGTGTTTTCGATCCTACCTGTAGTCCAACGCTGTTGTAGTAGTCTAGCCTCGTCGATCTAGATGAGCTCCTCCTTCACTTGGAAACCTGCATACACTAACAATCAAACGATTACATAACACCTGAATATTTCACAAAACAAAGCATATTCATCACATAGACCAAGGAGTACATGAAATAATTCATTAACAACAAATCATTGAGAAGAATGGACTATTTGTATTAAGGAAACAAAAAAGGAACCATTACAACCTGAGCCTTGGTGTTGTGCAAGCTCCTCCCAGGGTCCAACAAGAGATTTCCTCTACTTTGACAAGCTCACCCACTCCCAATATGGCAACAAGAAAGGATGGTAATCTCTCCTCACAAGGTTTACAATGGAAGTCCTAATTCCAGCAGCATCTACCCTTTGGAATGTTTAGCTTTTTAACCTCCCCTCCCTTGGCCCAATGCCTGTATTTATAGTGTTCTAGAGGAAGTTATTCAGTTCCAACATCAATGGGATACTCCCTCTTTTGGATGGGGTAGCTCCTCTCTTGATGGGATAAGTTCCTCTATCATAGGGATGAATGAACCATCTGGAGGCGCTCAATACACGTCAAACACTCTTCTAGAAGGCTCTAGAAGTGACGACAAGTAACTTTTTTAAGATGAAACTCACACCTTTTGACCTTTACAGGAGTACGCACCCATGCCTTGACTTACAGAGCGTACAAGTATGCAGGTACAATGAGCTTGGGATGTGTACACGTAGGCAAGGTAGAGAGAACCTGTGTACCCAGAGATAAACATGATTTTTAATGACTTTCTCTCTTTTTTGAAGTTTGACATGGAGAGCAGAGGTATAAGGCTTGACAAGGAGGATAATATGACTATTGATGGATCCATATTAACTGCAGATAGTCATGGTGACAAATTTCAGTGTAACATAGGTAAAACAACAATCTCACAAGTTAAGGAAACAAAAGCGACATAAAAAGCAACAACAAACTAGAAAAGCAAGAGTTACTTAGAAAAGTTGTGCCTTCTATGACAAAGGTTCCTAGACCTCCTCGAGAGTGCCAAAGCTTCAAGATCAAATGTGAAACTAAGCTCTGGTGTTTTCCATTAAATAGATTTGATCGATTTAGGGTTTATGACATGAAGGGAAAAATCGAGGAAAAAGCAACACAAGGCAACAGTTTCCTAAAATAACTCAAGTGTAACTCCTACTTCTAAACATATATCCCTATCTTTTAGGGATGATTTTTCACTTTTTTTATTTCTTTTCTTTTCAGGAAAGGCTTCCATGCATGCACGGAGAAATTGCACAGTTCCAAGGAGAACCAGGCAACTCACTAGCACATGCATCGAGCAACTACTGAGGGAATTCTTCCGCACAATTCTTGGGATGAGTGGCTCTAGCTTCTTACCATGATTTGTGTAGTTTCCTAGCTAAATAAAGGCTTCCAGCTAGGTCTGTGCAATTCCAGAGCTGAAGCTGATTGTGGGCTTAAACTGCGCATTTCCTAAGAGCAAGGCCAGTTTCCCTCTAGGATTACACGAATCACCAAGGCAGGCCTAGAACCGTATTGCAACCAAGTCAAAAGGTCATATTGTGGTTAGATGGAAAAGAAAGTAAGCAAACACAAGCTATAAAGAAAAAGATAAAACTCATTGAAAGCACAAGTACCTGGGTGAGTGCAAGCTAAGTTGTTGGGATTTTAGTAGGAAGGTTCCAAAACGAGCATAGGAAAATTTTTGGAGGGTGGTTTTAGCCGCTACAACATGATGTTTGATGTATATATTCATGTAGCAAATAAGATGCTTGAATGACTTCGTTTGAAGTATGATTTCACTTAGTATTAGTCTACTTTTTAGATTAGGATTAGGACTATTTTAGTAGTAGCTTTAAATTGAATAAGGGGATGATTTTGAACTTTGATTAATACATGGTAGAAAATGAAGACTCATCAGGTAAAATTATGATCAAATTCTTCCAAGTACACATTTATATGTTCATCCTCATCTACTTTGAGCTTTATTTTAGCTTTTATTTTCTCTTTTAATCATCATTCCTTTCTTATATTTTGTTATTCGTCTTGCAGGTTCCCATGGATTTGATTTGTAGATTCAGCTTTGTTGGAAACTAACATTTTGGAAGAACAATTATCATATGGCATTAGGGATTTTTCTCTTTTCTTAGTTTTCTTACATTTTGAAATCAATTGTGGGTCGTATTCTTAAAATTGAATCTATAAAGACTCGCAAACTATCTTTAAGCAAGATTTTAAAACCCCTGTTAAAGCATACAACAATAACTCTAAATCAATAACTATGCTTTGTAACAAAAGAGCTTTATTAACAAGTCATCCTACAATATAAAATCAACATAATCTAATTTTTATGTTATTCCTCTATTTATCTTGTAAGATGTATCTCAAGCTCCATTCTCTTGATTGTCTTCTTTTTGATTTGATAAACATTTTAGGCTTAGCTGGATTGTCTTTTCATTTCATTTCACAGTAAAATGGAGTAATGTTTTCTCTTTCATCATGGCATAATCATTGGGCAAGTCATTTTTATGCTTTAATTTATATTAACGGAACCCAATCTCTAAGGATCACTCCAATAAATATTATTTCTTTTATGTTCATTTTCAGCTTTCCAAACCAAGTAGAGCCCCTAGTTTTTGTTCTTTGAGTTTAAATCTTTCCTTTTTCTTGTTAATGAAATATCTTTAACCCCTATATTTAAAAAAAGTAAAACACATTTAATAGCAGTTACTTAAGGTCATGAGTTATTTTAGCAAACACGTTTAGTGAAGTGAATAGCAGTTAGCGTAAATATTTTTACGCAATCCCTTACTCTTAAGGAGTAGTATGCCACTCCATCTATTAAGTAATCTTTATGATATTAACAATAACCATAGTTAAACATAAAACAAATGGTCAACAGAAGGATAGGAGGTCTCATAATGAGTCAACCTACCATGATCATAAGTTATAACATTGTGACATTACCATTGTTAGTCACCAAGCCAAGGTAATGACTTTCGACCACAAGGTTGAGAGTCAAGGGATCTCATCGTGAGCCAACTTATTCACCTTGTTAGGTCTCGTGAATTGAATTTTCATTAGCGGGTTACCAATCTAGGACAATGATCTTCAGTTGGCATTCAAATAAGTTTAAGATGATCTTTTGCAACTATTCATTTATTCCTAATAGATGGGACACTGGCACCTAAAAGGGTTCAAATGCATCCCTATCGAGGCTACAAATGCCTATTGGTAGCATTGGCCATGCCTATGTGTTTCCAGGAAAACTAGTGTCTTTTTTATGTACTAGTCCCACTAATATGGGTAGCTATATTAGAAACAAACAATCAAAGTAACTTGTGATTTCCTTTATGTATGATAGATTAGAGAGAAGAAAAGAGTACCAACCTAAATCTTTCGCTTGGCTCCTTGCTTGTTTCCTCTCTCCCTTGATAGAGCTTGCCACTCCTTTCCTACTTGTCCCGCTTAAGAGAATACCTGTAGAGGCAAAGGAACAAAACACCATCAAAGCTTAGAGATCTATAATACCATAAACAATGCAGAATCAGAAATACATTAACCATACAATTGCATTCACAAATAAATGAGATTCACAAGTACACGATTATATGGAGGAAAAATCAAATAACTTTATTAATAGTAGAAGAGAGGATTACAACCCAGCTGTCTGATCCAGCATCATCCTCCCAGCATGAAATCCCTCTTCACCTCAAGAAAAGGAAGATCACCCAACAATACAATGTCTCAAAGAGAAACCAACAACACTTCCTTACAAATTACAAAATTCCAGCCTCTAGATCTCTCATATGAGGGATCCATATATAGATGTCTTGCAAGGGGGTGAGTCGGCTCTGGGTTTTTTATTAGCGTCATTCGACTGATAGTTCTTGGTTCCACTTGGAGATTTTTTTGATCTCTTGCTCATCCCTGGGCAAATTCAGAGAGGCAAGTGTCATAGGAGAAGTTTCTAGAAGATTCCATGAGCATCCACTTAGCAAATTGTCTATGCCATTTGCCTCTTCTCGCTCATCGCACCCCACAGAAGGCTCTTTCAGTATGAATCACACCTGGCTAGTCTAGCAACCAGTATGCATCACACCTTAACCATGGTGTAGACAGTATGGTTCGGTTTTTGCTAGTTCTGAGTAGTTTTTCAGGTGGAACTTCTGGGAAATGATGTAATCAGTTGACCATGATCCTTTAGGGTATGAAACAACACTTTTAGGGGTTAAAGAGCCCTTGGTTTATTGACATATATGGTTGGGGTTGCAGTGCCCAAATATGTCTATAACACTATGTTATGGAATTTAAATCAATACTATGTTTTCTTGATTAGCTTATTTACTCGAAAACTAATGCCCATCTAAGCGCACTGTTGTACATATAAATTTACTGAAACATTGAATTCATTGTTAGCCTTACTCTCTTAAAAAATTTTATAAATCCAAATAAAATAATTAATTAAATTAAAGTCATGAGAGTTAGTTCCTCAAACTAGGGAGTTTAGTTAGGAGGAGAGATTCTCTCCAACTAGTTCTCCTAAGTTAGTGTGTAGTTGAGAAATTGTCTCAACCATAGTGTCCAAGATAGACGTACTATCTGGAGACCAATTTCTTCATGTATTTATGTGTACTATTATCATTCTTTGTACATTGGATTGATTAATAATGAGAATGTGAGGAATGTTGAGGGCTCTCTGCCTTTTCCGCCAATATTTTGTGTCTGGTTTTTATGTGTGTTTTCTGTAATCTATTTGAGTTAATTTCATTTTTCAATATGTGGTATTAGAGCTATTCTAGGTTAAATCCTGCCTATGTGGAGACCAACCATGCCGAGTGGTGCAAGTGCAAAAGAGTATAGTTTGTGGGTTGTGATCTAGAGTGTAATATGAGTATTGTATTCGTGAGAGTTGGTTCAACGGATGAAGAGAGTGCATAGCAATTGAGCGTAGAGTAGAAGCGGTGATAGCCTTCCATGAGAATCAACGCAACATGAGTTCAAGCAGCATAGAGGTGGAGCAATAGTGCAGATTCGATCTGCATTCAACCCACATATTCAATGAAATTACAGTCTATCAAACTGAGTTAAGTTTGCGTTGAGTTTGAGATTGATATCAATCGATTCTTAAAGTTTTCTTGTTTTATATAACGCAAAAGTCTTATGGTAAATCAGTCAAACATAATGCAGAGTTATGTTGATTACTTCCATCTGTGCATTTCCTATTAAATGGATTTTTAAATCGAATGCTTCATTTATATAATGGAATTTTTAATTTCACCATTACATATAAATTGAAATGATGTAGACAGAGCCACAGGCCAACAACTGTGGATTGGAAGATATGTTTGGTTTTTTGAAACGTGGAGAAATTGTTACAACGGTTCATTGACTATGTGAGATGCTAATCTAGACAATGCTTCAGCAAGCTCCACAACTGATGAAGCTCAACCCTGCCAGTACTTAACAGCTATAGTGTTTATCCAGAATGACTCGGAGCTTCATCTTGAATCTCTCTATGCTCCATCTGTTCTTCTCCATTAGAGTTGAGTTCAAGTTTGTGAGAGTCGTGGCATCACTTTGAAGGAGTCAACAAGCACCGAGCCGGTGAAAGCAAATCAATGTGATGATAGCAGTGAATCAACATTGATCAACAACGTTAAACTTATGTTGATAGCAACAGTGGCAGAGTAATGCTAATTGACAAGACACCAACGTTGATGAAGGAGGGCGAGACCCCACCAGCATGTTAAATCAACAAGTAAAGGTAAGATCATTAGTATATTTGTTTGAGGTTTGCATTGATGAGATTAGTTGTACACTATGAGATTGTTATGATAGAAAATAGAAGGGATGGTGGCTTAAAGTCCATATTTGATGCCAGGAGTTTGATGCAAATTACAAACAGTTTTTGAAATTGGATTGTTCACTGTATTAGATTACCAGAATGGTTTGATGTGGTTAACAAATTCAAGCATAAGGCAGAGTTTATACCTAACGTAAGGAGCATTAATCTCATTGTTGCATATAAATACAAATGATGACCATCAAACCACATGGAAGGAAGTTTATGTAATTAAACAGAGCTACAATTTGAATTACTGTTATATGTAATTAGTGGACATGGGAATCAAGCTGCAAATAAAGAAGCAAGGGACATATATTTTTATCATTGAATAGAGTGATTTTGGGATTTTAATCAAGTTAAGAACTGATGTAAGCCAAGCTTCACCAAATATTGTGTAGCTATTTCCTTTGCAGTGAAATTGTAGGACTATTTAATTTTCCTACCTCATAATGTGCGGGTTTTGACATTTGCGTGAATGGAAATTGTGTGGAGTTGGGTGAATGGAAACAACACTTTTTGAAGATTCAATTTTTTTTTGAGAATTGCAAAGAATGTATGTTTGATGAAGATCGAACTTTGAATCCAAAAGATGATCGCACATGATTACCATGGAACTATGTTTTTAAGATTGGAGATGACTTTATGAGATGGATATAAATGTAAGTGTCCAAAACTTTTGTAATTTGGAGAAATATGTGATTTTGTGGAGTGATAAAGATTGATTTTTCTTTCTCTGTAAGTTTGAAGTGATCGGTTTTTCAAAAGAAAGCTCATTGTTGTAGGAGGTTGAGTCAGTTTTTTGAACGCATTTGCTTCCAAAATTTGAGAGTGTCGGATTCTCATTGTTTGAGAAATCTTCAGTGGCAATGTTGTAAAAGATGAAAGATTGATGACCTTAATACTTAATAAAGAAATATTATTTGTGGTGATTGTGTCCTCAATCCACCCGAAATTGAATAAGGGGATCTTAGGTACATGAAGAGTGTGTTGATGATGGTGCATGCTTCATGTTGTTGCTTTTTGATTTGTGTCTAGTTTTGACACATAAATGATCTTATTTAACACACATAATGTTCAATGCAAGCAAGCACAACACTTGTAACAAAATAGCTTCAAGGAAGGATAATTAAAATCAACCCATGCATCTGCGCAACTACAACTCATAATCAAAGATTGTCAACATCAACATTCTACCGCAACAAGCAAATTCACTTAATCAAGTTAAAGCATTTCAAAGCAAAGTCTACATCAACATTCTTGCAAACAAATTTCAGAACTTGTAAATCAAATTACAATTGCATTGAATTGTAAGGGTGCTTTCTCGGTTGAAACCGACACCCACGTTTTGATTTGATCAAAAGTCAAGCACGTCAATTCTCTTCAACTTAGTCAAATTAAGACAAGTGAATTCCTTGTTTTATTTGAGTCATTAAAATCATTGTAAGCTTTTTGGGTGCATTTTCGACAGTGTTCAACACCCTTCCTTTAAAGCACAATCAAGTGAGTCCATGAGTTTTAACTCTAAATGAAACAAACAATAAGTTCACATCTCCTGCAAGCGAGCGTGAGTATTCATTCAAGCAATTTGTGTCAAGACAATACAAAGTTCAAACCTTCAAGCGAGCCAGAGTGAAGATCGTTGTAGCAACCATCAAATCAACCAAAAAAGTTCAACTCTAACACTAATCAAGCAAGTTGAGATCGACATCAAGCAAGCGTGGCTATTCCTTCAAGTGAGTGTTAAGTCAGCAAGTAAGGCAAGTGAGCAATCACACAAACACGATCGTCATCAAGCGAGCGTGAATTCCAGAGTTTAAGAAAGAAATTTCTACTTCTAGTAAGTATTCCCAACAAGTGCAATAATCAAAAAATCAAGCGAGCGTGCCATTCAAGTCCCATAGCAAGTGAGCCTATCATGCAAGTAACAAAATCAAGTGAAACAGTTCACAGCATGACATCTACGACAAGAGAGCCTAATTTCAAGTAAGCAAGTTTAGATGGCGCAACATATTCAATTGTTAAACATTCTTCATAGTTTGATCATCTCCAATGATAAAGACATGGTGCACATCAACAAAGAAACTCTTGTTGATATTTCATGGCATCTACGAAAAACACATGAAACCATTGAGTTTCTCCAAATCAAGTCGCAACTTCAAAGGAATGAATTGCAATAAAAGAGTGATACTTTCAAGTCTTTGAACCATCCAGATGATAAGTCATTCATCCCAACAGCTTCAAGTGTCGAAGTTGTTCCAGTTCAAATTTATTCCAAACCCATCATCAAGCCCTAGGAAGAAATTCAAAATAACAATAATCGACGAGGCTTAGGATATGTCACTGA
Source organism: Pinus taeda (assembly GCA_000404065.3). Classification (NCBI taxonomy): domain Eukaryota; kingdom Viridiplantae; phylum Streptophyta; class Pinopsida; order Pinales; family Pinaceae; genus Pinus; species Pinus taeda. The sequence continues at coordinate 20,948 of APFE031252763.1, forward strand.
TGACACCAACTTACATATCCCGGATTATTCCAAGCCAATTAAGTTCTCCAGTGCAGGATTTCTTGCACAACTCACCTCAACAGGTTTTGAGAAAGTTGCAGACAAACAAAATTTCATGCAACCTGAAGTTTAATTCCAACCGAAATGTTTTCATTGTCAAAGAACCGGTCATATGGAAGATCAATGTTTTGATATCCATCCTTGTCGCCATTGTGGCAAGCCCAATCATTCCTCAAAAAAATGTCACAACCAACAAAAATCAGCCATATTGAAGATACATTATGAATGGATCGATCCTTGGGAATGGCCATCCATAGTCAAATAATTGTCTTAGTTCTACAACCAACTACAATCACACATAGTGCAGCCAACAGTGAACCGATGATGGCACTCTCATGTAGTTGAATGAGGGAGTACAACAGTGAAACTCTCCTACACCTGAAGGGAGGGAGTTCAAATATATTATGGAGAATATTGTCTCTCGTTTCAGCTACCAAAGGGGGGAAAATGTCAATGAAATTGACAAATGATTGTCAGACTGAAAGTCTTGACAACATTAGCGAAGTAGCCAGTTGGCATCTTCATCAGCCAGTGGGAATTTTTCTTCAGCAGTGAGCATCAACAAATTCACCAGTGGGCAATCAAGATCAAAAGTAACACTGAGCAGCTTTCATCATAGAAAAAGCAACATTGAGTTTTTTTTCGACATCTTCAGCCAGTGGGTGATCATCATCAGCAAATACGCCAGTGGGCATTCAACAAATTATGTGAGTGGACACTAAATGCTGTTTTCAAGCAAAGTACAGTTGAATCCTTTTGCAGCTTGGCATGTGATGGAGTTATCAAGTGACATTCAAAGATGAATCAGGAATGCGGCTGATTCATGTTCTCTTTAAATTTGATTTTTTTCCAGCATCCAAATTTGGCGTTTTTTTTTAGGCAGTGTTTTTTGAAGAGCAACTTGAGAACTTGGGAGACGGTTCCTTGTTCTTTTTGGATTTGTCATTGGGGGGGGGAGGAAGGTTAGCCTTACTCTCTTAAAAACAATTATAAATCCAAATAAAATAATTAATTAAATTAAAGTCATGAAATTTAGTTCCTCAAACTAGGGAGTTTAATTAGGAGGAGAGATTCTCTCCAACTAGTTCTCCTAAGTTAGTGTGTAGTTGAGAAATTGTCTCAACCATAGTGTCCAAGATAGACGTACTATCTTGAGACCAATTTCCTCATGTATTTATGTGTACTATTATCATTTTTTGTCAATTGTATTGATTAATAATGAGAATGTGAGGAATGTTGAAGGATCTCTTCCTTTTCCGCCAATATTTTGTGTCTGGTTTTTATGTGTGTTTTCTGTAATCTGTTTGAGTTAATTTCATTTTCCAATATTCATGGGGTAGATTTTACAATTTTATGAACGGTAATGGTGTATCTATTTATGTGAAGACATATAATAGGGACAAAATGGTTAGGATATATGAATTTGAGAATTTCAAATTATCTAATTATAATTACTTCATTTTAAAGTAGGTTCTGTATCTTTACAACAAAGATAACTGCTTCTCCCCAGTGTGTCGCCATTGTTGTTGTGAAAAAGCAACACCCCTATTTTATTCTATCACAATAGACATGGGGAACCTTTTTGCATTGCATATAGCTTTTGAGTGTTTATTGCTTCCATTTAGCCTAGTCATCTTTTTCATTAATGCTTGTTTCTTCTTCCCTTATGGTTTACAAATTTACCCTTAGTTTTACTATTTAGTCTTTTTAGTTAATTAAAATATTCATTTTTCTAAAGTTAATAAACTTGTAATTATTCTTTTGTTTTAATTAGATTAATTAATAAAAAAAACCCCGAGACCAAGATGTGTGCATAAGCTTTAAGCCTTAATCATTAAACAAGTGGTTATAATATATCAAATATATCAGAGCTTTGACATCGGAAGAACCCTTTTAGAATTACCCGATGTGAAAACCTTGATTCATAGTATAGTGACTTAGCCCTTTTTAAAAAACATTCAAATATAAACTCTGAACCGTATGACAAATGACTTTAATACAAACAAATGAATATAGGTTTCAGTGATATATATTATAAAGTGACTGAAGTATTACGGAGGACCCACATACCACGTAACCCTCCTCCTCTACCTTAAATTAGAGAATCCCACATATTAGAGTTTTTGTTATGTGTCACCTCTTAAAAGTTTTGATATCATATTTCCCCGATCTCCGATTTCCGATACAACACTCCCTCTGATCATCGATATCCCTAAAGTCCTCCGCTCTGATATGCCAATAATAATTCACCTCTGATCTCCAACTTCCAATAATCATTTACCTTCGATCTTCGATAGGCCTTCGCTCCAACCTCTGGCATACTATTCCTTTTGATAAGTGGACCCGATATATGTATTAATGTTGGTCTAATCCGAATATTGCATCCACTCTCATATCAAAACTTTTGAAATGGCACATGTCTAAAATTTATGATATGACTTAATCTTCCAATCACCGATTTGGTTGTGGATATAATGGGCTTTTTCACAATGATTTAATATAATATTTCATCCGCTCCTCATTAGAGCTTTCCATATATCACAAATTTTGCAGAGTGTGTTATGTTAAATCTCCGATACTCAAAACCTTTGATATTCATCCACGTCCGCCATTTTCCACACTTAGATTCGGTCTTTATTATTAAGTTTTGACTAAGTCACTATTAATTGTCTCAGGCTATTTATCATTGGGTTTTCTTTGGGATTATTTTAGATTCAAATTATTTGTAAAACATTGATTGTTTTGTTGTATTTGGATTGTAGGGATGATTTTGAAAGAACTTTCTCTTCTTATTTTAATTGAATTGTTGAATCACTATGGTGCTAAAGAAAGAGAAAGGTTGTTGAAAAAGGCTATTTAGAGGAATTTTTGGAAACTACCCTTCTTCTCATTCGAAGATTGTTCGAATCAAATCTAAATGAAGCTTCCGATATCTTCTAAGTTCAGCTTGTCATTCAACAAAATATAAAAAATCCAGATTAATTTAATTTTTATTTCTTGTTTGTTGAGAAACCGAAGGGATTTGTTAACTTTGAAACTCTATATAAATACCCGTCTCTTCAAATAAGATTGAGAGAGGTTGCAATCCACTCAAGGGGCATTCTTTGCAGTTGTTTTATTTGTGCAATAGCACTATTGTTATGTACATAAAGGCCGATTATAGAGACAACAAATGGTTTTTGGATCTATTATAATTGCTTAGTACTATTGTAGGAAATGTGATTATGGGTCTGAGCTACTCCAGGACTGCGCGTTTGTAATGTAAAATTTGAAATGGTTTTAATTAGTTCTTATTCTTGTGTACTATTATTGGAATGTAGAATTACTGTCTCACTGTTAAAGTTTCATTTTTGGTTCTGATCTTTATTCTAAACAATATTATGTTTCTTTGATATTATCCACTATTGTTGTGTCATTGCCATTTTACTTTTGAAACTTTGTTAAATTTATCTTTGCAAGGTAGAATGAGATCATAATTAATGTTAATTCGTTGAAGTATTCTTGTGGTGAATGATAACTATTTATTATTCTTTTGCAGGCCTATTTTTCTTTCACTTGTATTAGTTAATGTGAACTACTTCCTTTAACTAATAAAAAATCATATGATGAATTATATCAGTTCTTTCCCCTGTTTTAGTTAAATTTATATTTGATTAGGAGAGGGCTAACCCATTCTAGTTTGAGATAGGATTTCATGTTTTAGATTAGTTCTGCATTAACATCCTAGTTTGCATTAAGTCATCTCTAAAAGAGGTAAAAAAATAATTTAATTACAGTTTGATCATCCTTTAATTCGATCAAACCTTTGTGTTGATCTATTCCTTTAATTTACATCATTAAATATCGATATAAAGGAAATGTAACATATTATGATGTGTATAAATTAACTCTTAGTTTAGGTTAGATTAATATTATTTTAGCTTTAGGTTTGTCTTAGATGATAGGGTAACTAGACCCATAACCATTCTGAACCACCATATTCAATGGAAAAGGAGTTCATTTAAGTTCCCGATTGGGTGTTCTCCCCTAATGTTGATGGAGGACATTTTTGCTGATCAACAAACTCTCAGGGAAATCAGCCTAATCCCACAATACAACAACAAGGCAGACAATCGAAGCAAAACAAGGCTCTTCGTATGAATAAACCTTGTGCTTGTTGCAGTGTATTTGGTCATTAAACCCATGAGTGTCCCCTTTTACCTCAGATGCATCAAGTATGGGAAGCTCAAGCAGCTGCTTCTTGAGGACCTCAGTCCATGGCCCACCTCCTCCTCCTCCTGCTTCATCTCAACCAGATGTACTTACCAATCCTTTTCCTCATCAAGGATATATTTCTGCTCAGCTTGCACAAGGTCATGCATCTCCTCCACCTTCCCAATCTAGTTCCAATGATTACCAAATCCTTATGATGATTTCCAACGAAGTCAACACTAAACAAGTCAATCTTCTGACTCGATTGCACCAATATGAAAATCCTCCTAGTAAGTCAACAACCGTTTCCCAACCTCAAGTTTCCACTGAACCTCTATCGTCATCAAATGGTACCCTACAAATCCCTCTGCCTGAGGTATAGGTTGTCCCTAAGATATCCAAAGGCCCATTACATCGAAACATTGTGTCTTATATTGTTTTCCATACCTATATCATAGTAGATGACTATGCGTAGTCTCCTGCTACCATGTCAATGGTGGATTCCTCCAGATGTGGCCATCCCAACAGAAAGCTCTACTATTTTCTTTGGGCATTGTGGATCCTTTAGACGATCATATGATTTTCTTTAACGTTGAAAAAGTGGAACACCCCCCCCTTCCTTCATCCATTTCCTTACAAATACTAGTCTCCATAAGAAACACCATTGTTTAGAGGTGTATCATAAAGAAAGGCGCCTCTACATATGTGATGGCTACTAGTGTTTGGAATCAACTTGGTTCACCTGCTGTGTCCCCATCCAACATCACTCTCCGTGCTTGGGACGATCATCCATCGAAGACCCTCATCTTATATCACAACTGTCCAATTACTATTGTCAGCAAGACAATATCCATTGACATCGAGGTCATTGAAGCCGCATTAGATTATAACATCTTTTTGGATCGTAGTTACATCTATGCCATATCCTTCATCGCATTTGTTGTTTTTCGCAAGATGTGATTTCCTCATAAGGGAAAGATCTTCACCATCGATCAGTTGAGTTACTATGATTCTAAGTCTTAGACATCCACTCAGTCCACTATCTGATCGATGACTGGAAATAAGACTATCTCGTCTGTCACCAATGTCTCACTTGGATTCTTCGAAGATTCCACGTTGCTTGGTGCTTATTACAACCCACAACCTACCCCCTCAGAGCCTATCTCTTCTAGTATTTTCATGCTTCAAGCATCACGAGATTCCTACAAGCGGTCTAGTATACCTTCATAGTAGCCAACACCTCTAGAACTTTTTGCTCCCAACTCAACCCAACCTTCAAGTATTACTCTTTAAGGTTCATTTCCTTCTGCTGGTATCTCTCTTAGTCCTTTCAGTCTGGAACCGTTCCCCTAGGTCTTAAACATCTAGGAGCAGTTCCACTAGGTCATTACCCTTCTAGTCATATACAGTTCTTATTTCCACTCCCCTGGAGTTTATTCTACACCTATCATGGCTACATTGAGTTTACCTAACATTACCTTTGGGATCCGAGTCTAGTACATTAATCCTCCCACAAAAACTCATGATCATTTCAAATATTATACTGCTTTGAACCCAATTCAACCTATTGTTCCTACCCCTTCCTTTGCTTTAGTTTTGCAACAACCTCAACAAGAAGCCACTCCTATTACAAAAGCATCTGGTAGGGGGGGGGGAATCCCAGAAAAAGGGAACCAAAGACAAGGAACCCCAACCAATTCCATCTCCTCCTAAGCCACCAAAGCCTAATCCTCCATTTGCTTTGTGTGATGTTGTTGGTCATACCACCAATAATTTTCCTGAGCTCCCTCATATCAAGAGTGTGGTCTTTAGTACCTTTCCTAACTCCAACATTCTTGAGTTCCATGTCACCTTACTCAAGTCAGCTAAGAAGAACAGATCCTTATGCACAAATCACCCATGTGATTTGTGTGATAACTATGGCCATTATTCTCATCAATTTCCTCATCTAAAATACTTTTGTGATACACTTCAAGTGCTTCATGAATTAGATGACGCTCGTAGTGGTTCCACCTCTCCTTTACCTGCGGATTTTGGTCACACTCTTATGCTAGAACAAGAGGTCTCTCAACTATCCATCATGATCCCTCCTATTGATGTCGAGATGACAGATAATACTTCCCCTATTCTATACTTGTCATCATCCATAGGATAAATCTATTGGGACTCTGTTGACATCTACTTATTTGATTCTGTTGAACCTTCTTCAACGAACACTTTGGTCTCAACATCTATAGATGTCACATCTACTAGTCATCAATATCCCATTTTTGACGATTCACATGTAAACATTTTCTCTCATGATGATGCCCTAGGTAGCTCCTCTTCATCATGTGGTATTTCTTCCTCCCTTCTTCCCATCTTTCATTCGAATGAAGACACCATGGAAGCCATGACCACCCTTGATTATCCTTGGGATGATATGCACCATCGTACGCACTTCCTTCCACAACATACCCAGGATCAATATGTTGTGGAATCCAAAGACTTCATCTATGGTGAGGTCGACTATCCCAATAACCCCTTACTTTGAAATCATGAATTCAAGCCACATCCACCTTGTGGCCACTACATTGCCACTCCATGTTTGGGTAAGGAGGAATCCATTTCTTAGAGTCGAGGAGAAACAATTCTCCCCAACCCTCCTAGTGTATCTGGTAGTGTCCACTCTATTACCATTATTATTCCCCATGCCAGAACCTCTAGAGTCCCATATCAATCCAGATCACCAAGGGGATTGTTGTTGATTTTTCTAGCACCTATAGCACAAGTGCTTCAGGAAACATGGAAAGCTTCCTAGAGACAGCCTCTGGGTTGATTGTAGACTAGAGCCTAGGACATCTTAGATAGAGTAGTGATTTAGAAGATTATCTGAGGGATTAGTTGCACTCCAATTTTCACAGAGTTTGAAAAAGAGAATAGAAGGGGGGCTAGGTTTAGTAGCCCTTCATCAAGGTAGACTCAAGCCAATACATGGATACAAATGTTCAGGGGGTAAATAGGGCCAACCTGAAAGATAAATGTCTGGTTCTGGTGGCTGACACACAACAACATGCAGCTTAATATTGATGTTGCAGTAAAGTGAAGATGAGGAAATGGAGGAGGGAATCAATGTGTAGGGCTGATTGTAATGTAGAATCCTAAGCCATGATGTTCCAATAGAAATATAGAAGAGGGGGATATGAAAGAGTAGAAAGAGTGGAGTGCTAGTTAAGGTTTAATGCCATATACCTCATGGGCATATTTTTCACCAAAAGCATAAGTAAATCTATGCACATTATAGGTACATAAGTAAATCTGTAATTAACACAGGTACTATGCTACTTAGTAACAAATATACAATCATGAACAAGGGTGAAACCCGCGGCTTCATCACACTATTTCATAGAAATAAAAACACACCTGAAATGATATTTACAAAGGGGAAAACATACTACGCATTGCCATGATTAATCACCAAAGAGTTTCATTAATATTCAAAATGAGTCCCATTCACCAATCCATTTATATTCAACAATCTACAACTTAAGTCCCTCATGAACAAGCAATTAGAACGAAAATGGAACCAAAGAATTTGGACCACTGTGGGTGTAGAATTCTGGAGCCTCTATTAAGTGTTTCTTACCCCTATTTATACAGAAAAAGGGGGGCTTTGAATAATAATTTACAAAATATCTCAACCTAAGTCCAGTTGTCAGATTGACTAGCTGTCTAGGCCTGCGATAGCTCTGTTGCCCAAACTGATTTCCTGATATTTTATTCCATTCTTGGAAATATAGAATCTATAGAATAAAATAAATTGCAGAAAAAATACAAACAAGGAAACTAAATGATGATGGAGGAAAATATTGCTTTGCAGTTCTTATGAAAGGCCCCTAATCAAGCCACGTCTCTATGCCTCTCCTTGTAGCTCAGTTGGTTCCTATCCCTTTCATCTTAACATTGTGACTTCACCACTCTCTGGAGCTGATAGCGAGCGACTGTGGTTGACTGTTACAGATTTGAAGTGGAGAATGTATTGTTAGTCCTTTGTCGTGTATCTGAGTGGAGCCTCATGTTGAGCCATTAAGTCCTCTTGAGTCCCATTCCTCCATTTACTGTCTGAAGGCATGCAAGTGAAGCAGTCAAATTCATTCATTTGGCTATTGTTGTCTTGGGTTCCTTTTATGATGATGGTTTTGCTTCTTTTGAGAAACATACTATAGGAATTGGATCGAAAATGTTGAAGAAAATGGGGTATCAAGGAAAGAGCCCTGCCATTAATGGCCAGGGCATTGTGAATCCCATAAAAGTGGAGGAATTGTCTTATTATGTAGGACTTGGGTATGCTAGAAAAGAGGTTGGAGAATGCTCCAAGACAACCAATGACCAACCAACAACAAATGATGGGAGCACCTCATCATATTCCAGTGATAGTGAGGATTCCATGGGCACTTATGAGAGGCACACCATGAATAAGCGTTCCAAGATAGTCCAGAAAGTTTGGATGAGAAAGAATCATTGTAGTCACTGCAACAAAGATGGGCATCAAAGATCCACACATCAAATACTTCATGACCAGAAAGCACCTATGAAGGAACCAGCTGGTGAAGATGTTAAACAAGCGAATTAGCCATAGGGAGATGACCCATTCACTTTGTTGAGTGAGAGATGGTTTTATCACATATAGTAGATTTTCATAGCCATATTATTGTAAATCACATTTTGTGAAATAATTTTAAAACTGATGATGTGTTTTCCATCACTTATGAAAGTAACATGATGATGTTTGGCCTCTTTTTGTTGATAGTTGGCGTATTGGTTTCTATTATGATGTACACTTGACCAAAAAGTGTGTCTTATAAAATTTTGGCAAGTATGGGGATGCTTGGGTCATGATTGGTCATGTAATTGAACATGTAGTTTGAAAATATTGTACTACCGGTTTGCATAGGGTGTAGGTGTTGGCTCATCACTTCTGAAGAACAAAGGTGAAGGAGAAGGAAGTGCGACTTGTTAGGGCAATTTTTGTATAGACAAGGGAGCATAATGGATTGCAGATTATGTTCATTCTTTCAGAGGACCAAATTCTCCTCAGTGGTGAGAAATGATCGAGGTGGCTCTAGAAACACCCAGTGATCAAAGAGGGCTCAAGAAAGGCTCAAAAATCAAATTTCTTGGATTATAGTGAAACCAGGCTCAAATCGAAGATCTCGTCACAAGATTTCCAACGATGAAAACAACACTTGAATTTGAGTTCATATGTTGGAAACACTATTCAATCCCATATCTATGTGTTGAATAGTTGTTTGAATTTCTATTTGTGGAGAACTGGCGTTTGAAGAGCCATTGGATAACCCCAACATTGTTTCTAGAGATGTTGCTCCGTAGTTCAATTTGGAGAGCATGAGCATTATGTGTATTTGTTTAACATTGAAGTTGTTGGTTGCTATTATATTCTTGGAAGAATCTGTTGCAAGAGCATTTTCCAAACTATATTAGTCCACTGCTCTAGTTAGATATTGCCTATGATCCATCGAAGCCTCCACTATTTGCAAGTTTAAGGCAACGTGGAAGATTAGGCTCATTAAAGCATGGAGGATTGGTGGTGTGGATGATTGAGATCGAGGTAGCATGGAAGATTGGTGGTGTGCATGATTGAGCTTGAGGTAGCATGGAAGATTGGTACGTGGAATGTAGTTTATTAGTGTTGCAAACTGGATTGTAGGGTATCACCATTGGAGGTGGTGTCAAGATCCATTTTGTGTAATTTTCCCTCATTCTAATGGTTGAATTTTTTGAATCGAATGCCATTATTACTCTTTGGTCCATTGCGAACTTAACTAGAGTGAACCTCATATCTATGAGTGTCGACTTCTGGTGCATGATTCAAGACTGGGAAGTTGCATTGAACGTGTTGCTAGAGTTTCATATTGCAATAATAGATAGACAATGTTCAATGCTTTGGCAGTCTCCAGAAATGGCTATAGGAAGAACATCTTGAAAGTGTGTTGAAAAAGGTGATTTGGTTAATATTTATGAGATAGCTTAATAGGTATGGCCAACCTATTGGAGCTATGACAATAAGCAGGTCATTAAAAACAATGCCCCAAAATTTATTTAAACTCAACTATTTACCATTCGATGGGACAGAGAAGGAGTGGAACTTAAAACAAGGAGGATTGGAACCTTGAGTGGCACACAGATTGAGGAGGATGTCATCCTAACGCAGGGAATCATGAGGAATCTAAGAGATTCCCTTGGAGATGAATTTTAACAAAGGTGAAAATATGCCAACTTTATACTCACTTGAACCAGAATTTCACCAATAGTATGATGGTGTAATCATTTTTCAGATCTGAGCATCATAATTTCATTCAACCTACAAAGAGGAATATTTGTGGAATCTTGAGGAATATTTGAAATTCCTTAGAGGCCCAAAAATTTACTGTTTCAAAACTAGGCTAATGTTATACTCATTCTTCTCAGTTTTTTGTACGGATCATGATGGTGTGATTAAATCCTTCATCTGAGTAGCTAAATTCCAATTAACATGTGAGAAGGAATATTTGGGGAACCTTTCAGATTCCTGAGGGTCCATATTTTGACCAAAGTAGAAAGGGGTCGAGTTTACAGTCATTTGACACGATGTTTCACTGGGAATTCAATGGTACAACCCATTTCTTCAGTAGAGGCATGAATTTTTAGGCCATTCCGAGAAGTGGAGTTATACAGTATCTTTTGTACATGCATGTAATTTGATTTCACTGAATATTATTGAAATAGGCCTCCCCACATTGAGTAGGGCCCAAATATGTAACCCACACTGGGTGAACTATGTTATAAACCTGTTTCTCATGGTTGTCATTTATTTCCGCTTCTTTTAACTGTAAGCATCTTATGGTTACATGCCCTTTTAAAAGCAATTTTGTATGCATCCTTGAAGTGAAAAGATCTGGATCAAGTTTGGTATCAGAGCGGGTCTTCTATTGATGTGGATTGCAAGTGTATGATAACTAAGGAAAAGATCCAAAGAGGTGAAGGAAAAATTAATTCCTTTAATCCAGAAGCGGGGCCTTGAACAAGATGATGGAAAATGGCAGATGAAGATGCTCAGTGCTCAGTTGGAGGAAGAGTGAAACTATCACAAGGACTTCTATGCCATGGAAAAAAAAATGGACAAATTGTTTGCAGAGTACGAGAAGACAATGGCGAAACTAGAGAAGAAGAAGGACCAGATGATCATGCCTCGGTGAATCATGAAGGAGGAAGAGAAGAGCCTCTTGAACTTCCCTTTCCATCTTCCAATGAAAGTTCTTTTTCTTCCTCCTCTCATCATTATAGAGGTATAAAAACTCATAGAAAGCCCTTTTTCAAACTGGATATCAAATTTTATTTCCTCGTGTTTAGTAGATAATATAATGCTAAAAAGCCAGATAATTGGATTAGACAGGTTGAGGTATTTCCACATATAATGAATCAAAGAGGATGAAGCTAAAATCCAACTAGAATCCCTTCAATTTAGTGGTACTGCTCTCATCTGTTGGGATGGCAAGGTGCATAATGGTGGTAAGAGTAGTTGTAAACTTCTTTCATCTTGGTTTAAGTTCATTTCTGCTATAAGAGGATAATTTTACCCATTGGGTTACAGATAGAAGGCCATGATGGAATGACAACAATTGAAACAAAGATAGGGTCCAAATGTTCAAAATTTTATGAAGGAGTTTAGGAAACAAGCATTAACATTGAATGTTCCATTAGACTCTCCTAAAACATTGATGAAATATGTTGGCTCTTTTCATAGTTATTTGTGTCATTCGTTGTTATTATTTGAACCTAAAACTCTTGATGAGGCTAGTGTTAAGGTTTTACATGTTTAAAATAGGGGGAAGCATGATCAAAAGACCGCCCAAAGAGGAAAACAACAACTAATAGAAGGGAAGCAAAGCTCTCTTGCACTCATTATGAGAAAGAATGGCATGATGAGGAACATTGTTGGAAACTGCATTCAGAATTGAGATCAAAGAGGAATGGAAGCAAGGAGAATCAGAAGATAGTTGCAACTATGCAACAAGACCAAGAATCTGAATCAGAGGATGATGAAAAGATCAAATATGTAGGATTTGCAGGTGTTGGACCAATTGACCTGGGATTGTACTCGGGTGATGAAATGAAGATTGCAGCTCTTGGGATTGAATAAGATGGACCTATCAACTTGGATTCTAATTTAGGTGATGGGTCAAAGATTTCAGCAGATGTTGTGCCAAAAATGAGGAGGGCACCAAATATTTCATGGCTCCAAGAGCTCGAAGAGATCAACCAAAGCATCCAGGCGGAGAATGCTAAACTAAGGATACTCCTACAAAAAGCAGAGGAGAAACAAATGTTGTGACATCTATTACAAGCCAAGGAGGAGGCATTATAACAGTTACAACATAGCAAGCTTGAGGTAAAAAGTGGTTCTTCAATTTCACATTCCTTTTATGATGATTATTTTGCTACTTTTGAGAAACATACTACAGGAATTAGATCAAAATAGGTAAAGAAAATGGGGTATCAATGAAAGGGCCTCAACATTAATGGCCAGGGCATTGTGAATCCCATCAAAGTGGAGGAATTACCTAGTTATGCAGGACTTGGGTATGTCATAAAAGAGGTTGGATAATACTCCAAGACAACTAGTGACCAACCAACAATGGATGATGGGAGCATCTCATCACATTCCAGTGATAGTGAGGATTCCATGGGCACTTATGAGAGGTCCACTAGGAATAAGCATTCCAATATGGTCTAGAAAATTTGAAGGAGAAAGAATCATTGTAGTCACTGCAATGAAGATGGGCATTAGAGAGCCACATGTTAGATACTTCATGACCAGAAAGCACCTATGAAGGAACGAGTTGGTGAAGATGTTCAACAACTGAATCAGTCATAGGGAGATGACCCATTCACTTTGTTGAGTGAGAGATGGTTTTATCAAATATAGTAGCTTATCGTGGCCATATTATTGTAAATAACATGTTGCAAAATGATTGTAAAAGTGATTATGTGTTTTCCATCACTTATGAAAGTAACATGATGATGTTTTGACCTATTTTTGTTGATAGTTAGGGTATTGGTTTATATTATGATGAACACTTGACCAAAGAATGTGTCTTATAACCCCATGGAAAGTATGGGGATGCTTGACTCACGATTGGTCATGTAATTGAACATGTATTTTTCAAATATTGTACTAAAGGTTTGTAGAGGATGTAGGTGTATCAGGGAACTTGTTGTGTAGACAAGGGAGCACAACAAATTGCATATTATGTTCGTTCTTTTGGAGGAATAAAATCTCATCAGTTGGTAGGAATGATCTAGGAGGCTCCATAAACAATCAGTGATGAAAGAGGGCTCAAGAAAGGCTCAAAAATCAAAGTTCTTGGATTGCGATGAAACTAGGGGTATCTCAAAGAGCTCGTCGCAAGATTTCCAATGGCGCAAATGACACCTCAATCCGAGTTTGTATGTTGGAAGCATTGTTCAATCCTATATCTATGTGTTCAATATTTCTTTGAATTTTTGTTTGTGGAGAATTGTTGTTTGAAGGGCTATTGGAAAATGCCAACATTGTTTCTAGAGTTGTTGCTTCATAGTTCAGTATGGAGAATGCAAGCGCTGCATGTATTTGTTCAACGTTGAAGTTGTTGGTTGTTGTGCTGTTCTTGGAACAAGCTCTTGCAAGAGTATTGTTCAAACTATGTTAGTTCACTACTTTGGTGAGATATTGCCTACGATCCATCGAAGCCTCTACTATCTCAAAGTTTTAGGCAATGTGGAAGATTGGGGTCGCGACAACATGGAAGATTGGTGGTGTGGAAGATTGAGCTTGAGGAAACGTTGAAGATTGGTATGTGGAGGGTAGTGTATTGTGGAAATTATCACTATTGGAGCGTAGTTTATCAGTGTTGCAGATCGAATTGTAGTGTATCACCATTGGAGGTGGTGTCAGGATCCATTCTATGAAATTTTCCCTCATTCTAACTGTCGCATTTATTTAATCGACTGTCCATATTACTCTTTATTCTATGTCGAACCGAACTGGAGTGAACCGAATCTCTTTGAGAGCCAATTGTTGGTGCATGAGTTAAGACTGGGAAGCTGCATTGAACATATTGCTAGAGTTTCATCTTGCAATAACGGATAGACAATGTTGAGTGCTTTGGCAGTCTCTAGAAAAAGCTACAGGAAGACCATCTTGAAAATGCATTGAAATAGGTGATTTGGTTCATATTTATGAGATAGGTTAGTAGGTATGGCTACCCTATTGGAGCAATGAGAACAAGTGGGCCATTAAAAACAATGCCCAAAATTTTATTCAAAATCATCTATTTACCACATGACGGGATAGAGAAGGAGTGACACACAGAATGAGGAGTGGAACCCTGAGAAGAATGTAGATCGAGGAGGATGAAACCCTGACATAAGGAATCATGAGAAATCTAAGAGATTCCCTTGGAGTTGAATTTTGACAAAGGCTAAAATATGGCAACTTTATACTCACTTGAATCCAATATTCGCCAGGGGTATGATGGCGCAATCAATTTTCAGATTTGAGCAACATAATTTTAGTCAACCTATAAAGAGGAATCTTTGTGGAATCTTGAAGAATCGTTGAGATTCCCTAGAGGCCTAGAAATTGATAGTTTCAGAACCAAGATGAATTTACACTCATTCTTCTTAGTTTTTCGCAAGGAACATGATGGTGTGATCAGATCCTTCATTTGAGCAGCCAACTTCCAGTCAACCTATGAGAAGGAATTTTTGGGGAATATTTGAGATTCACGAGGGTCCATATTTTTACCGAAGTATAAAGGGGTCGAGTTTACAGTTATTTGACATGATTTTTTACCACAAATTCAATGCTGTAGTCCATTTCGTTAGCACAAATGTGGATTTTCAGGCCATCCGTGAAAGTGGAGGTATAAGGTGTCTTTTGTACATGCATGTAATTTAATTTCGCTAAATATTAATGAAAGAGGCCTCCCCACATTGAGCAAGGTCCGAAGACGTAAGCCACACTCGGTGAACTCCTTTATCAACCTGTTGGGTCTTTTCTTCTCATGGTTTTCATTTATTTATGCTTCTTTTATGCGTGTCCATCTTATGGTTACATGTCCTTTTAAAAGCAATTTTGTATGCGTCCATGAAGTGAAAAGATCTGGATCATCCACTCAAGGCAATGGTAAGTGTTTGGAAGCATGGGATCAATTGCCCACTCAAGGCAATGGTAAGGGTTTGGAAATTTACTTAACTCTGTGGGTTTTAATGTAATGGAAGTAGATGAGAGGAATCCATAAGGGAAGCAGATGAGAGGAATCAAATCTCTAGAGATGCAAATATTTGAAATGAAATCTATAGAAGTGCAAATCTATTTTGACTGCAAACACTTGATAAATCCTAGGTTAAGCTGGATTAGGTTGTTTTATATTAAATTATAGGTGTTATAATGTTATTTCAAGGTTGACTATATATATATATATATATATAATATATTTCTTAAATTATGACGATACTTTTTCTTGGAAAGAAACCTCAAGAGAGTTAATGTAAGTAATGTAGATGTAAGTAATATTATATTCATGTTTATATATAAAGGTATATTGCATTCCTCTACACTCAACACCTTTCCATTTCCTGAATTCACTTCAAGGATCCTCAAAATTTGTCCAAAGGCTTTCTCTATCACTAATTATGGAGAAATCTTCCCAATAAGATCATGTTTACCAAACAAATTCGATTATATATTTAGATGAATAGACTTGTACTTTTATTATTATTCCTTTTAATTGAGCCAAATTCATTTTTTTTAATATAATATCATATATCCCCCATATTTAGTTGTATAGCACCCCTACATGCAATTAGATACTACTTAAAGCACATTAACCCATTAAAGGTAGACTTTACTGTGAACACAACAAAAACTAGTTTTCTTGTAAGTATTATATTAGCTAAACCCACCTTTTGGTCTTGGAGTAAGACCTAACAATGCATTTAATAAACTAAGAATTCATATTCCTAACATGTTAAGGACCCAAACTCATAAACACATGAGAGGAGTGAAAGTTTGTATTCATTCCTAATAAGTAATTACCACAATCATTACACTTATTTGCACCTCATTTATACTATTTTTTGTTACTTTCAAAAGGGAAAAACACATTAACAATCTTGTTGTTAAGAATGTACCAAAAAATTATATTAAAATTTACATCTCTCTTTTCTTTTTAAAGCAAGTGGGAAAACCTCTCATAACTCAGTGTTGTTAATCCATTTCCTTACTTTTAATAAAAGTGAACTTTTATTAAACATATATATTTTTAGAGCATAATCCAAACTCAAAATTTTACCTATTTCTAATACATCATAACTCGCTTTTTTTAATAATATTTTTTTATTTAATTTATAAAAAAATATATAAATTGCACTTAAAAATTATACATGCTGCATTGAAACTCCAAGTTAAACTAAGTATAATACATCATACCCATGTCATTCCCGGATAAGAATCTGCTCTTCATAGCTCAAAAACACAATGATTGAGGTTATCATCACTACCCATCTTGTGCCATTGCTCATCAAAAGAAGCTTGACATAAAAATTTAAATGTCGACTCCCCCACAACCGCCCACCATTTTTAAATAATAAATTTATTTCAGTCACCCCTCTTGCTTGTTGGATCAAGAGATGGTCACCACGTCCCTTCGTCTCTTTGCCTGAGATAACGGCCTTTGACTTCACATTATTAGCTTACAATTGTGACGTCTCTCTCATTTCTCCACTATGCCCTACTCTCCCTTTTAACTTTCCCCTTTTTGCTACTGTTTCTCCACTATCTCCATACTTTATAAATTAATATTTTATATAATTATTTTACTGAATAATTAATATTAGTATAGATTTATTTTAATCACATATTTATAATAAGTTGAGAAAGATTAAATTTCTTGGTATGTAAATCTATTTATTGTTTTAAATTGCATTTTTGAATGTTATAGAGATTACATAACATGTGCAATTAAATTGATTTTTTTTTTATTAATGTATTTTTAAATATATGTCAATTGATTCATATTAAAATATTTTATTTATAACTTACATTGGATATTTTATTCCATACAACATTAAAATATTTTCTTTAACATTTCTTTTTCCTTTTTTATTATAGCTGACACTGCTTTTCTATTTAAAGAATTATTTTATTTTTATTTTAAGAGGGACATACATATTTTACATGGCCTTCACACTATGTTGTATAATGATCCTCTGGGCACAATGAGCCTCTAGGCTCAATTATTTTCATAATAATAATAAATTTAGATGTTTGCATAGATTTAAAGGTTAAACACTTTTAGAAATCTACTGATTTTTTTTTTTATAGATTTATACATGAAAAGACACACCTACAGTTATTTAGTGCATATTATCGATTCATTAAAACTCTCATTTTATTAATGATAAATGATATATAATTTAAAAATGTTTTTTGATTAGTTAAAAGATCATCTTCTCTGAACATAAAAAAATAAACTAGTCAATCATAAAACCAAAGACATTTAGCAAAATAGGAGTATGCATGCTTATGAACCACCAATAAGTTATTTCAAGAAACCTAGTTTCTTTTGTATACCCACAATAATATTATTGTATATAGGAATAAAAATATTGTATCAATAGACACTAGGCAAGTAGCTCTAAAATTTGTAAGATTTTTCCATACATATAAGAAATACCAAAACCTTATCTATTAATTATGAAAATGCATCGATCCCTTTACATGTGAATTTTTAAATGATTTAAGATGAATTTAAGGTAATTATAGTGTCACTAATCTTAGTAAAACTAGCACTCAACTTATACATATGTGAATATGTAAAAGTATAATGTTAGGTTATTCTCAAAGGTATTTATATTTGTATTATCATAATATTTTCATGTAAACATCCTATTATTAGTATTTTTAATTATGTTTAAATTTGATATCTTTATTTTTATCCTTATTATATAGGAGCTTTTTATATTAGGTATATATAAAGAGTTTTAATGTGTTTAAATAATTTTTCATATTTGTGGCAAGAGGGATGGAGATGAAAAACATTTTGTTTTAAATTATCCTATTTATACTTACATTAAATCACAATTTCAAAATATTTGTTAGAGATGGAGATGAAAAACCTTTGTTTTAAATTATCCTATTTACACTTACATTAAATCACATTTTCAAAATATTTGTTACAGTTACAACATTTCTAACATTCTCATTATTCTTCTTTTAAAGCTTCCAAAGGCACATAAATAGAATTCCAAAGAAACTCAAGTAATTATGTTATATATTTATGCTTGGTTACATCTTGAGTCAGTCATAGTATGGACGATAAGATTCATTTATGGGTTTATCAATGGAGTTCTTAAATAAACGAAGTTCTCATACCTAGAGAAGATTAAATAACATAAAATAGACAAAAAATAAAATATTAAGTAAATAAGACACCATGATTTATCCCAGAAACCCAAGAAAGATTAAGTCAAAATTGGAAAATCACGTCATCTTACAATGAAGTATCACAAGTTTTTAAATGGGATTCATTACATCTAATACCATGGAATGCCAAAACCATGGGCTCATAAACCACCATTTCTAAATCAAAAAATGAGAAATATATTTTGCTTTATGACAAATTCAACATTTAACCCAACATTTTCCCTTTTAAACTTGACTTGTACTATTCAAGATATCCTCGTGTCACTCATCTTTGCTTGCTTTCTTATAGACTTTACAAAACTTCAAACCAGAAGTGCGAAATGTCTATTCAACATTTAACCCAACATTTCCACTTTTAAACTTGACTCCTAGTATTAAACATGTCCCTGTATCACTCATCTTTGATTTTTTATAGACTTTACGAAACATCAAACCAGAGGTGCTTATCTAAATAGATCTTGAGCTATATTATCATTCACACTTGAAGAATAAAATTAGCTCTATTAAGAAATTATAAAAGTGTTGTGCATATATTTACTTACTTTTTTCCATGTGTCTCTAAAAATTAAAGTTAGTTAAACCAAACACTCATTCATCAAGTACTCCTTATTTTTCCTATGCAATCCACACTCATCAAATTCACACAAAGTCAAAGAGGAAATCCTTTCCATTTCATCCTCCAAGCTATGTTTTTTTTAATATATAAATATGTTTTTCGAGAACAATTATATAACTCACAATTATGAATTTGATACCAAATGTTAGAAATGGAGAGAGTAAACATGATTTCTTCTTTCCTTGCATCTTTCTCTATTCGAAATATAGTTAGAAAGAGTACTTCTTCTTATTCTCGTCGAGTTATAATTAAATAACACATCTCTCTATTCCTATTTGAGTGAGCTAATTTGAACACTCATTCATAAAGTATTTTTTCTTCTTCTTTCTATGCATTTCACCTTTTTTAAATTCACACAAATTCAAAGGGGAAACCCTAAACATAATAGATATATTAGGGTGTTGTCTAAGCATTATATTTATTGGAGTTTTTGGCCGAAATATCGAGAATGTTTTTTGCTCAAATATTCATTTTTGTTGTTTAAAATGAGTTTTTTTTATTGCACATATGAATTCAACACACTGAAAAACCCATGGGGCATTTTGATTGTGGAGAGTTCACAACTCAAACTTGTGATTTCATCAAATCCTTGCCATATTCTTTGCAATTTTGATAGGAAAAGCTACTGGAAAACCTCCAAAAAGTACAACAAATAGACTATGATGATCTATTATACTTGTTCAATCCAACCATGTTAGGAAAAACAATGGACTATGCTTTTAAATATGATGCATTGCATATAATACCATGGTTTACAAAAATATTGGATTTTAAGCCACCATTGCTAAACCCATAAATGATAATTACATTTTACTATATAGACAAGTCAAGATTAAACTCTACATTTCAAAGGTTCAATAGACCAAATTTAGGTTTAGTGGATATTAAAGGTTGAATGGAAACTCAATTGGTGATTTCCATGTTATTGTGTAAACCGTGAGAATCAATGTTCAAATCCCCCCTAGGTCAAGCCTCCCCAAAAATAAAAATTGTCTTCTCACGGGATGACTGAGTGTTTGACACAATGGGATGTTATTGCCTCCACCTAGTTTCAAATCATGTGGGTGTACATTTTTTTTCCCTTTGTGATAAGACTTAAGGAGTAGGCTCCACTACCCTCATAAAGTCTCTTATCCTAGTATATTTGGCTTACCAGACGTTGGATATACTCTTGGTAGCTTATGGGATGTTGGCTCCTAAGTTTTATCTTGGGCCCATATATATATATATTATATATATATAATATATATTTAATGTTGTTTGCTAAAAAAAATGAAGAAATAGAAATCATTAAACAAGATAAGGAGTGAATGTATATTACAACATATATTTAACCTTGAAGTGCAAGATGCATTTGTATTTTATGAAGTGTTGCATGATTATTTTTTTTTATTTGTACTATATTTTTAGAATTTAAAATGCGATTTCATTTTAGAAAGAGTAAAAATGTGTGTTAGGTTTTTTTTTTTTTGGAAAATATAATATAGATTGATGTAAGTTTCCAACTTATGTAACCAACATCTATCCTTTTTTTATGATAAAATAATCTTTGTGTACAATCATATTCATATATTAAAATGAAAAAATGTGATAAAAATCTCAAGCTTAAAAAAATATTTAAATAATAATAATAATAAACTATTTTTAAAGCTACGACTAATTTACACAACAAATTAGTATAGGTGACAAAAGACTTTCTTGTGCTCAACAATTCAACTATGAAAACATTCTAATTATTTTAATCATAAAATATAAATATACCTCATCACATTCTAATGATTACTATAACTAGCCTAGATCCATCTTAACTTTGGATCTACAAAGTGCCTAGAGAGATCAAATCTCTCTCTTGAGGTGCAAAACTCTTTTAGAGTAAAGAGGGAGATTTGATCCATCTCAACACTTGGTAGATCTAGAGTTAAAATAGATCCAGGATGGTTTAATTATTAACCTTTAAATAGACTACATTAGACAAGAATACGGCTAGAGAATTTTATTCTTTTTTATTTTTACTTTTTAATTTAATTTAACTTGGTTTTATTTTGATTGAGTCAAAATGTTAATCATTACAATAATTGTGCCTCTTCTCCATGTTATTTCCTTATATCTATTATATTGGAGAGTGTTTTTTCTTACAATATCCTTATATCTATTATATTGGGGAGTGTCTTTTCCTACAATATCTTTATATCTATTAAATTGGGGAGTGATTTTTCTCACAGTAATTTCAATATTGAATTAGAGAGGGCCTCTTTACTCAATAATTTCCATATATCTATTATATAGATCACAAGTCCAAGACTCTTCCAATTTATATTAATATGTTCTCATTGTAAATTTTATCTTTCTATTGTGAAAAAACTATCATAATTCAATTACCAAACCAATAATAAAAACAACTATTATTAATTTTTTTATTAATTATATAATTTATTTTATTTCATTAAAAGCAAAAAAAAATTCAGATTCATCTTATTTTTTAAATATTCTTAACTTCTCGATGCTTGTGTTGTGTTTGCATTTTCAATTGTATTAGTCACACTCTAAAATATGAATTGACACTTCATTTATTAAATCCTTCCTTATAACTACTATATTTGTGCGGGTCCAACATCCACTGAATCAGCTAGGAATGCCAAACAAAGCTAGCGAATATATTATTATTCAATCAGATAGTCCGTAAGGGGAATACCTAGTCAATTAACTAGGTTAGTAGCTGGATATACTCTTCTTGGATTCGAAAAGACCTAATAATGGTAAATAGTAGAGTTGAATAGTGCCTAATGAATAAATTATTCAATTAATAAACCATTAAATCATCAGTCGATACGTCTTAGGAATCATTACCAACCGATCAACTTAGAATTCTAGAAGAAGCATAATTGCTCTGTCCACCATTTCACAAGTAGGAAATCAATTTTAAACAATTAACCTAAGCATCAATGTTTGAACAATGCATTCTTTTAACCAGTTCAATATTTTTTAACAAATATTAATTAAGATTGGCTTTGGCTTATACCACTTTTCCCAAAACATATGAAAATTTACAACTCTAAAATTAAACACCTTTTTTACCACAAAAAACCCAACACAACTCTAAAACTGAGCACCTTTTTGTTACCAAAAAGTCATTACACCTCTAAGGCCAACCGCTTTTTGCCACCAAAGGGCATTTCAACTCTATTAATATTAAACCTTTAAAAACTTCCTTATTAGTCCCTGCCCCTTCGGGGCTGGGGACTATAGTAATTGGTTTTAGTCCCGCTATTAGCTGGGCAGAAAAATCAAAGATTTTTTTTAGTATTTAACCAAAGTATTTTCTCAATATTTAAATGAGCATTCCTTATCATCCAATGGACAGTTTTTCATATTTGTTATGATCCAATCCACATGTTTTTCATCTTATTTGGCCTCATATTGAGGCACACTTTAGATAAAAGTCATATATACTTTAGATAAAGCTAAGATAAACAATAATTTTGTTGAATGGTTTTTTTCGGGTAAAGTAATGCTAGCATTACTTTACTAACAACAAATGCTAAGTTTGTTTAATTAATCATCTAGGTCCATCTCACATCTACTCGTATTTTCTAGTATTTGTGACATCTGCCCCATCTCATATCTGCTCGTATTTGCATCTCACATCTGCTCGTATTAGATGGTATTTGTGACATCTACCCCTTTTTGTGACAGGTGACTGCCTCTTTGTGACATCTGCTAGCACAAAGGGACCTGGAAGTAGCCCAGAGTGGTTGGGTGAACCACGTTAAATATTGTGTTTATGTGCTTGACTGCTGTGTTAATTCTTCTGTGTGTTTATTAAATAGCTGTGCACCTGATCCAACTAATCTGCAATGGGATCGATGCTGGTAGATATGCTTCAAGTTTCACCACTGCACCAATCTACAATGGTATCAATTGTTGATGCTGGAAAATATGGTAAATATGGTTCTAGCTTGAACACATGGGATCTCATGGGATCGCTTTAATGGATATATGGAACAGTTGTTGGTTGATATGCTGGTAGCTATGCTTCAGGTTTCACCACCCCATCGAACTTGAAAAAATAATTTTGCATTTTGCAATCTTGAAGACACTGTTTTTATTGAAGACACTGTTTCTATTTCTATTTTCAAGGGTATTTATGGTTTCTACTTTCTATGAAAAATTAGTGGCTTAACTTAACGCTGTAATGATAAGTTTCATTTCATTGCAAGTATCATCGCTCTGTTTTTTTTTGTCATCTGAGAATTATAATTTCTTCTTACCTGCAGGAATTCACACATCCATTAACCTTTCAGACACATCCATTAATCCTAATGTTGGTCAGCTAAAACAAATAAAACAAAGAAATCGACGAAACCCAACAAAGAAATTAATGAAAGAATTCTTATTTTCGTGTTGACGTTTTGGGGATAAGGTTTTAGATAGAATTGATATTCGCATTAGCTTAGATTCGGCCTCCTCTGGCATGATCATGTAAAGTTTACGAGTACATTATAAGAGATTCTCATAATTTTCTTTTATTCCGTAAGGAAGTGTGGTTGAAATTAGAAAATAATAGGTCCTAAATATTTTATGCTAAACCCTATAGCTTGTGTTTTAATGTTATAATTAATATCGAAGATTATCATTTAAAACAATCTAGAGTCTGACTTAACAATCCAGAGTCTGACTTACTCGTACCTCAATTGCTTCGATCAAAGTTTCACTAATTATGGAGAGAATCATCAAAGAGCATAGTGTGGAAAGTTGCAATTGAGTTGTATTTTTCAATAGAACTTTGGAAATGTAGAAAAAGTTGGCCTTCACAGATTAAGTGGTGCAATTTCTACCTTTCCTTCTGTTTGTTCTTTCAGTATGTCAGATGGAGTCTCACTGAAGAATAACTTACCCTTCGTAGGCATCACTTAGGAATCAAGAGAATAACTAAAAATTGCTCATAAATCAATCCAAAGAGTATAGCCAGACTTATCGAGGATGCTTTACTGAGGACTTTCATGAGGGAAATGAACTTTTGCAAACCCGTAAATGAATTTTCTCTACTGTCCTACATAGCCTTCTTCAACTGCGCTAAGAGAAAACCATCTCCACACACTAGTAGCAGAACCTGCACTATGGCTCCCCAGCAGCTCGTGTCTTATGCAAATAGGGAGATCTTCTTATGCTCACAGGTATGCACTCTCGAATCACCCATTCCCCTAACTACTTACTACACCCATTCCAGGTTTTCATGACAGCCTAGAGAACCTCATGTTATGCTTGCTGGTAGTGCAAGTACTAACCAAGCTTCTAAGCTTTTTCGCTCAGCTATCCTCAGCTATCCAACACGCAAGATTAACATAGAATGGTACCTGTCGCAGTTTTCGTGCTCTTCAGCCACGTTTCGATCATGTATTATGATGCGTTGTGTTCAACCACATCTCTGTGGTGCTTCGCTTTGTCTCTTGTGGCGGGGCCAAAAACCTAGCTGGCTTCGGAACAACTTGGTTTCTTCAGCTTGTTGTTTTCAGAGTAAAAGCACATCAAGGCTAAAGCTAGTCGGGATCTCACAGGTTTTGAACCTTGCTTTACATTTCTCAGCAGGTCACTGGCATGACCTACATTTTCTTTTGTCGTTCTCAGGTTTTTTGGGACATTGGTTTGAGTTTTTATGTATGAGACTACTACGTGTGTAAAGCAAATGAGACTTGGATAGTTAATGATAAAATAAACGCTAACGTGGTATTGCAGTAATATGCAGTAATATGTTTCTAATCTGGATGAGCATTCGAGGATTCACTATATAAACAAAGTGAAACGTGGTAAGAAACATTGCCATGAGCCTTGCTGGGCAAGACAATTCAACTTTCATGCACAACTATATAGTGTGATAACTGCCACGTTCAAAAATATT
Organism: Pinus taeda; assembly: GCA_000404065.3. Lineage (NCBI taxonomy): Eukaryota > Viridiplantae > Streptophyta > Pinopsida > Pinales > Pinaceae > Pinus > Pinus taeda. The sequence goes on from APFE031252763.1 coordinate 46,217, forward strand.
GCTAGGCCATTCAAACTATATAGTGTGATAACTGCCACGTTCAAAAATATTGCTAGGCCATTCAAACTATATAGTGTGATAATTTCCACATTCAAAAATATTGCTAGGCCATTCCATGTCTGAGAGACAATTCAACTTTCATGCACATCTATATAGTGTGATAATTGCCACGTTAAAAAATATTGCTAGGCCATTCAATGACTGAGTTCATTAAGGATGCAGTTGCATGATTACCATCGTTGGCCTTGGTAACTATATTATGAAGGTGTTCTGAGAGGGAAGAAATCCCTATTGCTATTTTATTGATGAAACATGAATGATTGCTGCGTTATTTATTCAACAAAAAAATCAGCTGCTTTGTTGAAGAAAAGTGAATGATTGCTATGTTAGTTATTCAAAAAAAATCATCTGTGACTAGAATTGATTGGATCTTGAATGGATCTCAAAAACCAACGGAACACAAAAAAAAATGTAAATTCAGTAACCCACATTCTAGAAAAAGAAAATAACAGGCCTTTAAGTACAGGATCCTATCAATTTTGATCATAACAATCCGCAACATTATTTTCATGCAAGATGATGCATGAAAAGGGTGAAGAAAATTCTTAAACATGATTGTAAAGATTACACGATAACTGTGCTACTCCGATTTACATTCATGTTCGTAGCTATTATATGAAGTTTCTCAACAATTTTGAATATTATTCAAAATTATATTTGTGCAATGGATTCTCTCAAAACAACTTGACAAATACCAGAATATCTATTTGTTTTGACAAACTTGATTTCTCAAAACAACTTGAAAAATACCAGAATTTCTACTTGTTTTGACAAACTTGAGAGAACTGTGACTTGGCTTAGAACCAGTAGTGGGTAACGAGCATGATCTGCACAATTAAATAACATGGACAATATAAAGTTTTGTTCAATAATTCCAACTTTACATTTTAAATTAAATAACGCTAGCATGATCTGCATAATTAAATAACGTGGACAGTATAAAGTTTTGTTCAATAATTCCAACTTTAAATTTTAAATTAAATAACGTGGACAGTATAAAGTTTTGTTCAATAATTCCAACTCTACATTTTATCTAGCATCATCTGCACCATTTTGTTCACTAATTCCAACTTTACATTTTATCTAGCATCATCTGCACAATTAAATAACGTGGATAGTATAAAGTTTTGTTCAATAATCCAAACTTTACATTTTATCTAGGGACTTTCAAAGATTAAACATCTAGAAGGCATGGCACATTATTTTATTCATCTCTTTTTACATGCTTAATTTGCATAGTGGTTGAACATCGGTTGTCTATTTTATTCATACTAAGAATCAGTAAATATTTTGTTTATTCCAATTTTCGGGTGTTACATAATTTGAATTGAATATAGTTTTGATATGCTTTTAATATTTCTCCCTTCTGTTCTTGTTCATGGATGCTTATTCATCTGTTTTGGTTGTCTAGTCAATTTAATGCTTGCAATTTACCTTCACTTATAGACTACTTTAGTGTTAGTTATAATTATTATAGTGTATCTATGATCTTATGATTTGGACTAGCTTTGAGATGTATTGGTTTGAGTTTGATTTTTCCATTTCTTCAAAGTTTTTAGTTATAATTATTATAATTATTATAATGCATCTATGATCTTATGATTTGGACTAGCTTTGAGATGTATTGGTTTGAGTTTGTTTTTTCTGTTTCTTCAAAGTTTTTAAGCTTTTAACCTTGTAATTGTTTGTTTTAAAAAATATTCTACTCTTTCTCAGTAAGATGTAAGATGTAATTGTTTGTTTTAAAAAATATTCTACTCTTTTAGCAAGAGTAGATGAGTAGCTTTTGTTGTTCGTAACTGTAAAATCAAGAGAGTACGAGACCCAAGAGAGTATGAGATGAGTAGCTTTTATTTTTCATCACTGTAAAACCAAGAGAGTACGAGAACCAAGAGAGTACCAGAGTACACTTTGTGCTTGATTTAATTTTGACTAGTTTAGAGACAGCTGAGCCACTGATCATTTTAAAGCATTATGTTGTTGTAAAAGGAAATTTCCAAAAGACAATAGACCTAAGAAACTACTACTTCGATAATATATTCCACACTACAAATAAGTAACCAATTACATACGTAACAAGCAAAGACATAATATGATTTCATTTGAAATGCACAAATATGAATGAGCAAAGAAATGATATGATTTCATTTGAAATGTTGCAAATATGAATAAGCAAAGACATAATATGATTTCATTCGAAATGCTGCAAAGTAGTAGGAAGTCGGCTTGGAGATTGATATTGTTCAACTTGAAATAAATTTCACATTTTGATTTACAAATATAATCTATTTATTTATATTCATTGCAAATACTCAACCAACCAAGAAACCAAACTTAAACATATTTTAGTAATCAAGAAACCAAAAGTATCAAAATTAGCAGCACATACACTAGGAACTTAAAGATTATAAGTTCTATTTATCCTAGTTCTACCAAATGTTAACTCTTGAAAAATAGGCAAATGATGAGTTCTTTCTCTAGCAAAAGCTATGGTAACTCTTGAAAAGTAGGCAAACCTCTAGCAAAAGCTCTAGTAATAGGTCTTGAATGCTCAATTTTAATTTTGGACCGCCATTCTCTTTTCACATCAATCATTCATTAATATTGATTAAAGACAAAAGCAAGCATGATATATCACCATTCATCATGTAAAAGAGATAGTTAATCCACAAACAATTAAAAGTAAAGCTGAAAATGGTAAATGGCCATGGAAATATGGCTCCTCTTTGTTGACAAATTGGAGTACTATAGTGCAACTACAATAAGCAAATTGTCTCTCAATCACATAAATTTCTAATCCTGAAACCATCAAAGATTTGAAGTAAGTGATTCCAGCCCTACTAACCCACAATTCCAAAATTGTGCACCCGCTCTCTTGTAATCTCATGAGATAACCAACCTATTAAATGGACCAGGGTTGTAACCTAGAACTGTAGAACATACTGAACCCGTCAATGACTCCCAATTAATAGATTACAAATTAGAGCATGCCCTCTTGCCTATGTGAAATTCTTTGGATCGAATGATCACATATACACAAGATATGCTTGTGCTCAAGCGGCTCTAGTTCTGGCTCAGCAGGCTATGGCTCCCACTACTCGTATGGTTATTGATAAGGTCACACATTTACCAAAGTGAGAAACCAAGGGACCTAAATGCCAAGTGGGGATTGACCTGACTCCTTAAATGGTAAGTGCAAGTGGGGGTTGGGTTCAACGAACCAACAAAAGCAAGCAAGGGGTGGTACAATGATCAAAGATGCAAGTGGGGATTGACCCGACTCCCTAAACGATAAGTGCAAGTGGGGGTTGGGTTCAACGAACCAACAAAAGCAAGCAAGGGGTGGTACAATGATCAAAGATTCAACACAGATACGGATGCTGGTCAAGATGATGGCAGTAGCAAGTTGAGAAACTAAAATTGGTTTCGAATCAACCTCTGCTTCTAGATATCAATATCGATCTATATCTGCTTGCTTGCCAACTTGCTAGGACTCGTGTCTAAACCTGACAACTATGCAGTCCTCAACCACCCGCTCACTGCCCTTAATGCAGAGACTAACTGTTGTGCAGCCCACCTTATTTGATATTTTAACAAGTCTCTCTTCTTTAACTTCCTCGAATCTCTCTTCTTTAACTTCCTCGAATCGATTTATGATTAAATTTCCCAAACTTTCTTGATATCTCCCTTGATTAGTGCACCAAGTCTCTCTTTATGCTTTATCCATATTTAATTTTCATACTAAGCATTCAAATGTTGTTATCCCTTGATTAGAGCACTAAGTCTCTCTTTATGCTTTATGTGTATATAATTTTCACACTAAGCATTCAAATGATGTTATCGATTTCCTTACAATGATATTACAATTTTTTTTTTAGTTTATTGATTTCTTTATCATTATGTTCTCTTGATGTATTTTTTAATCACTGAGAAAAATAAAGTTATATAAAGGAGTAGTATGCATTTTCAAAAGAAAAGTTTAATAAAGGCTTGGTTTTTTTAAGAGTGGAAGATAGAAAACTACCATTTTAATAAAATTAGTAGTGATAATAATTAAATGGAAATTAAATGAAATTATTAAAAATAATTTATTCCATATAAATTTTGGGTAGTTTACATAATGGTGTTGGTTTAAAGAATGGGTGGTAGTTTGTATTAGAATTCTATAAAGGAATCTATATTATATTAATCAAATATGAGATTACATATATATAGGAAGTGTTATTTCAAGATAGGGAAACTATCTTGGACACACAATCTGTTGGTTGAGAAAATATCTCAACTACACACCAAATTAGAGAAACCACTCCTATAGAATAGGAACAGACTCTTTACATAGAAAGTCACAACTGAGACAAGTATGAATTAATATTCCAACACACCCCCTTAATGAGTACTTTTCTCGATATCAATCTGCAAAGTCTAGTTGTGGTCAAACATAAAAGAATATGTTGATGTCCATATAAAGGAGCAACCATCCACAGGAATGCATGAGTGCTAACTGCTGCAACTGCTAGTCTTGTAGGATGTCCTTCACATGCATGGTTTTTTCAATCATTATAATGGCATAAATGTACCTGTACATATAAATCCCCCTCCAATACCATCATGGGTTTTATCAGATTACCCATAACCATTCTCTGGGTTTTATTGGATCACCCTCAACCATGCCACCAAGGCTCAACACAACCACGAAGGCACTCCAACCATTCTAGGCCACAAACCTGCCACTACAGCACTCCAGCCACTTTGGGCTACAAACTTGCCACTAGGGCACTCCAACAATTATGGGCTATAAGCCTTCCACTAGGGAACTCCAGCCACTAAGGCTCACCAGCGCTACAAACCTGCCACTAGGGCACTCGAACAATTTTGGGCTACAAGGCTTCCACTAGGGAACTCTAGCCACTAAGGCTCACCAAAGACCCGAATCAACCAGGTTGAGGGTTTTCTTGGCTAATCCTAAACATGCCAATAAGAATCTATGTCCCACTTTACTCTTACACGTGGTTTTTGGCTTACCACAAACCGACACTGCAAATACAAAGTGGTTTTTAGATTAACACAAACTGTGAGGGTACACATGCCTCACAAAGTTTACAATACAACTTCAACTCTTGGAGTTACCAAGTACATACTTTATAATGACCACTACAAAACATCCTAGACTTTCTTACTAATGTATGTGACATATACTATGAGTCTGCTTTATTTCAACACAATATCTTACCTTGTTTGCCAATCTATTGTTGCATCAACCAACTTTTTCTAAAATCATACTTAGTTCTTTCATATAGAATCTAACTAACTTCAATTAGCAATTGTTAGATTCATCAATTCTAACCAATTGCATTTACATGCTAAATTGATCAGGCTCAACATGTTTCACTTACAAAACTCAAAAATTAAGAAGACTAGTATGGTGCATTGTGGAAAAGTTGGTTTCTCATTATTTACCCATATAGGATGAGTTTTCATACGCTGCTCTCCAATCACCCAACTCAGATTCACAAGATGCTACTCAAGACCGTCTTCAAGGACGTTCCAAACGATGACCAACACCAGCGAAATAAAGCAACGAAGACAATTTACCTGGCCGCACGAAACCCAACTCGAAATGCCTCAATCTGAAGAACATTTCACAATTCATATCTCAATCCCAAGGTGATTTACAGTGATCAGCTTGATTTTAAGGAAGATAAGTGGCCAGAAAACTCTGAAGAAGGGTAGGAAAGATGCTAATGACTTGCAACAAAATTTTTGGTAATCGCCTCCAATTTTTCTTGTTCATGTGCTGCATGAGCTTCAGCAGAACTCTAGGCATTAGAGACGTCATTTCACCCTTCACAGGATCTCTGCAAACCTCTTGAGACTCCTGTAAAGAATAACTTGGAGAGGATCTCAATAACTCGACTAGGACTCCACCAAGAGTAAATCCATATGCATATCTTAATGAGATAGATGATACCATTGATTGTGATAAAAGCGGGTCTATAACCGTCTGCTGATATTGCCTGTGCCTGATAGTATATTTCTGCCCAAAATAGGACCAACAGAGTATATGTGGTAAAAAATAGCAGACAAGGCATATCAAGCAAAACATGTAGCAAAATCACAGGTTTTATGTACTGCACACTTCGGCGAAATATAAAGACAACACACCAAACTCCATTCACAACAACACTAAGAAAATGAAAAACTTTCTGTGTTGTCCACCCATATTCTGGCACTCTGAGCTCAATCCTTATACGTTGAATAAGAGCAACTACCACAACGAGTCCGTAAAGCCCAGAGAGCATGTGCCAAACATTTGAATTATTTACATCTACCCACCAATCAATTGCTCCCTGCACAAAGGTTTCCGCCATCTCCTCGGTATTTAACAAGGCTCCCCTTTTGAATCTACATCAGTGTCTACCTCAACACAGTTAGATACACCATCAAGCTGCCAATTAAACTTTGAGCTCTGTGTTCCTGACTTGGCAAGAAATTGATTGAAATTATGGAAGAATGGACGGTGAGTCTCCTATAAAGGAATCTATATTTTATTAATCAAATATGAGATTACATGTATACAGGAAGTGTTGTCTCAAGATAGGGAACCTATCTTGGACACACAATCTGTTGGTTGATAGAATATCTCATTCTCACACCAAACTAGGTAAACCACTCCTATAGAATAGAAAACGACTCTTTACATAGAAAGTCACAAGTGAGACAAGTAAGAATTAATATTCCAACACAATAAATTAAGTTAGTTGTAACTCTAAATTTTTCTTTAATAAAGACCTATAATCTATTGGTGTTTTAAGAGTGGAAGATATAACACTACCAACTCAATAGAATTAGTGATAATAATTAGATAGAAATTAAATGAAATGATTAAAAAATAAATTTACTTTCATATAAATTTTTTGGTAGTTTGTATAATGATATTGGTTTAAAAAATAGGTAGTAGTTTGTATAATAAATATAAGGGTGCCATTCCATTCAATTCAATTCAATAAATTGAAGTTAATTGCAACCCTGAATTTTTTCTTGAATAATAAAATACATCCGAAGAAGCAATCATGGATGAATCGTTTTTTCTGATATCTTCAAGAAATCTGTGGTATGGAGATATAATAATATATCTCCAAACCCAAACATATAGGTCTAATACCTCCCGCTTGGAACAATGACGTATTTGATACTAAGCAAAAGACTACATGATCGTTGGTGATACACTTTACCATCGTGGTATCGATACAGTTCTGTGGAGGTGCTTCACCCATGAGGAGACCGAAAAAGTCCTAAATGATTGTCATTTAGGTGCATGTGGGGGGAATCAATCCGGTTACGCTACAACGCAAAAGATTTTACGAGCAGGATACTTCTGGCCAACAATGTTCAAAGATTGCATAACCACAGTTAGAAGTTGCCATGCCTGTCAAATCTTCAATCACAAAACCAGAATACCACCCGCACCTCTGCAACCAGTAGTTGTTATTGGGCTATTCGCTAAATGGGCCATAGATCTCATGACATGTAACCCCACCTCGACCGGGGGGCATGGGTATATCATAGTCGCAGTAGACTATTTTTTCAAATGGGTTGAGCTGATGCCTACATTAAATAACAACGGTGAAATGGCTGCCCTCTTCTTTTTCAATCATGTAGTCTCCAGATTTGGCGTTCCACAGGCCATAGTCACAGATCATGGATTGTATTTTTGCAATCACATGATGGTTGAGTTGTCTGCCAAATTAGGATTGTCCCATGATAGCTCTACTCTGTATTATCCGCAAGCTAACAGACAAGTTGAGGCAATCAACAAGGTCCTGAAACGCATGCTGCAAAGGATGATTGGAGTCCATAAACGGAGTTGGCACATGATCCTGTACTCGGACTTATGGGCATACCGGACATTGATGAGGAATGCAACCGGGTTTACACCCTTTTAACTGGTGTATGGCATGGAAGCGATCTTACTAGTTCAGTGCGAAATCTCGTCCCTCAAGCTCGCGATCGACCTTCTCCCTAGAACTTCAGAAGAGGAGGATCGTTTCTTAGAACTAATCCAATTGGATGAAACCCATCGTGATGCCGCTTTTGCTAACGAAGCCCACAAGAAACGATTCAAGGCGTAGTTCGACAA
>APFE031252763.1:62855-95500 GCA_000404065.3 Pinus taeda
TGAAGACCATTAGGTGTACATGAACATTCATAAGTATGACTTGTATTAGATTTCATGTAGATACCATGCATTCCCATGCACGGACATGATTCACTAGATCGTCTCTCACATTGACCCTGAGACGATGACCTTGAGCAGTGTCAGTGGAACGAAGCTTGCAACCTTCTGGGCATGAGATTACGATGAGATGTATTAGATGACCGAGCCCATGATTTTCACCACCCCCTCGTTCAACTTGCCCAATAGCAGAGGCCACTCCAAAGATATTCTGAAGGATTGGGTAAAGGAGCCAGCTCGTTTCAGGATGACCCCCAATCAGATCTATAAGACGAATATATTGACGAAGGAATTCCAATACTTGGTCATATTCTCATTTCGACTAAGTGGCCAAGCGAGCACTGAGACCTTCCCTCAGAGTTGGGTGGTCATGCTGGACCAACTAGCTAGAGACAGAAGACTATGCAACTGGTCTAGCATACTGGCTCATCAGCTGAAGGAGCAAGTCGAGAAGGCTCGACAGTCACCCGAAGGCATGCATGCAGAGATTTACATGTTCTCCTACATTCTAGATGCAGTTTGTGCGCGACATGAGTTCCCAGGCCTAGACTGGGCATGGTCACTGGTGGAGACTGTTGTGAGCACGTATTTCAAGTTATTGCCCGAGTGCAGTTTCAGAGGAGTGATCATACGATTATCCGACCATCTTGTCACCCAGTGTTCAGGTTGATATTCGAACAGGATCCACCCTGCATGTCAGAAGAAGTGATGAAGGCATTGTTAGGCATTACATATTGGTATGCCTCACCGGCTGGCACATTCATCTAATTGTTCAGTGTGGAGAAACCTCCACATGTTCTGCCAAATTTTGCTTTAGATGTGCTTATCATGCAGGAAGTAGCGTATTATATCTCAGTAGGATTGACAGCTAGGTTGTAGCGGAAGAAGAAGGAACCTTGGCCCACTCTTTCATTGCAGATTAGGTTATACGAGATCCGAAGCATCAAGCATGTGGATGTCGAAGCTAAACAGATGAAGAAGTACTCATTCGACCTCAGAAGCTTCAACCCGTATGACCCACATTGCATTGTGAAGGATGACTACATGAGAATTCAATTTAATTGGATACATGGGGCATTTCATTGGGCCAAAAAGGACTCATGGAGATACTATTACAATTACTCTAGACCCAATGAATAGGTTGGCTTCGCCGTAGAGTGGTTAGTAAAGCAGCATGAAGCAGCACCAACAGTAGTAGCAATAGTAGCAGAGGCAATAGAGCCAAGCATACCTATGCGCGACAAAGGGAAGAGAAATATTTTCAACCAAATGGAGAAGCAAAGCTACAATTTTCGAGCATATCCACTTGTAGAACAAGAAACTATGGCTATTCAACAAAAGCGACAATAGTGCGAGAAGTGAATCGTGCTAAGGCGGAGATATAAGAAGAGAATGGAAGAAGTAGATAACAAGTTGCATGAGCTAAGGGAGAAACTCTAGAAAGAACAAGAGTCGTGCCAATAGGAGAAGAAAGCGCAACAGCAACAAATTTAGCAGGGGGTGCATCACGTGCAGATAGACGAAGCATCGCCCGTACAAGTAGTTGATTCTTCTGAATAGCTGGCATCAAGTGAAGAGGGTGAACCCTCGCAGGGGTAAGACTTTACTCATGAGATAGAATAGACTCTTGAATGGTTAGATGTAGACATGGAGCAGCAGGAGTTGGAATGGGACACTGACCTCATGCCTCACCAAAGATAGGTCGACTCACTTCTTTAATGCATCCAGACAATGAGCAAGTCTCGAATGACCAAGGAGGTACTGAGATCATTGGTGGTCAACTGGAAGTAGAGATGCACAACATCTCCTTTGACGAATCTCATCACAGAGTTGTGCAGATCCACTTTTTGAACAAGCAGCTATGGCTATTCAATAGAAGAGGCAGTAGCACAACAAGCGAATTGCGCAAAGGCAGGGAGATCAGAAGAGAATCGAAGAAGCAAAGAACGAGTTGCATGAGCTGAGGGAGCAACTGCAGAATGAACAAGAGTTGCGCCATAATGAGAAGGAAGTGCAACAATAGCAAATTCAGCAGGGGGCGCATCACGTGCAGATAGATGAAGCAGCACCCGTACAAGTAGTTGATTCTTCTAAACAGCTGGCATTAGGTGAACAGGGTGAACCCTCATAGGGGAAAGACTTTGCTCATGAGATAGAACAGATTCTTGAATAGTTGGATGCAGACATGGAGCAGCAAGAGTTGGAATAGGACACTAACCTCATGCCTCACCAAAGATAGGTCGACTCACCTTCTTCAATGCATCCAGATAATGAGCAAGTCTCAAATGACCATGGAGTTACTAAGATCCTTGGTGGTCAACTGGAAGCAGAGATGCACAACATCTCCTTTGACAAATCTCATCACGGAGTTGTGTAGTCGCAAAGTGTACCAACTCCGGAGGACCAAACATCCCCTGCACAATTTGAAGAGAAAGTGATCATGACTGATGTGCATAAGCATCCAACTACTTGGCCAATTCAACTAGAGTGTATGTTGAAGCCACTAGATCAAGTGTTCGTTTTATCATAGCTAAGAATGAGTGAATGGAGAAGGAACTACAAGTGGCCAAGGAGGGAGGAGACTCGGTGATAATGTCTGCCCGAGCTGAACTAAAGAAGGAAATAATAGATGAAGTATTGTCGTTGGACACAGTTATGCGAGCATTGTACTCCAAGTTTGGTATTGTGCATCAAGCAGTCGTTCATCTCCACGGATGGCAGCAGCAATGTGCAAGAAGAGTATGCATCTTGAATAACATACATACTATTTTTTATAACATGTGATCATGGACAATGAAGTACAAGGGAGCCTCGCTTCACTTGCCAAAGATGATGAAGGCCAATGCAGTCGACCTGCAAGCACATATCAAGAGTCAGATCCAGAACTATGAAGACCTACTGCAACTCATCACTAGCATACAGGATTCCCATGCAAAAGTGTTCAAAAGCATGGAGGTTATAGTGCACACTCATGTGATCCCATCACTTGGGACCCTCACCCAAGTGAAAACCAAGAAGCAGGTCCAAAAGGAGCTTGACTCATACTTCGACGAGTTGATGCACACTGCCACCAGCCCAAACTTGCCTATCAGTGTAGACATCATGCGTAAGTACGTTGCTGGTCCAGCCACACTAAAGAAAATGATGCACATGCTCACAGACGAGTTGGAAAGAGGAGCCTGAGCAGTGTGCCCAGATGCTATGGATGCAAGGTTCATGTTTCAAACGGATGTCATAGTAAAAGACATGGACACTCTCAAGGACAACCAATCTTGCCATCAATATGTCATTGTTGATCAGTATGAGGATGTTGAGCAGTTGGACTTCTATGGTTGTCTAAGTCCGAATGATGTCTAGTTTGGCTTTTCCAATCCATTTTTCACATGGGTACATGTGCATTGTAATGTTGAGGCATGTTAAGTGCAAGTCAAGTGTCAAGAGTGGATTTAATAGTCATAGAGTAGGTGAAGAGTCATGAGGGTAGTTGAATGGTCACAAAGGGGAATGTCAAGGGTCACCCCACCCTTTGCTATAAATAGTCCCTCATAACTCATTGTATATGCTTTTGGTCATCCAAGCTTCTACTAAGACTATTTTGAAGAAAGCTTGGATAGTATTGTAATGTGCCTTGGCTTCTCCACTACATGGAGCTAGTACATCTCTATGGAGGAGTAGGCGGATGTGGTTGTAATGTTCCACTGTTGGGGCTAGCAGGTTTACATGGATGTATTGTATGATTGTGACTTACACTTCTTTATATAATAAGAGCCAACACATTAGGTTTTTATTGTAGTTGGACTGCTCTGGCTGCTTTAATCATATGTGTTATTTAACTTACATACTTGTGTATGAACTAATTCACATGCAATTATATGAATCCTTTTGTTAATGTGTTGCATATGTTGTTAATGTTATCATCGTCTATGTCAACTACTCTTCCAGACATCAAATATACCTTTCACTAGAACCTTGCTATAACAACTATCACACTCGTCTTGGATTGTTCCGTGAGTGTTGTACGTGTTATCTTACCTTATATGATGTGACTGTCGCATCCGAGTTGATTGCTCCGCAGAAAGCTGTGCATGTCCTTTGTGTTGTGTGTTCATAGCTGAGTTGGGATTGATCCCTTTCAACCTGGAACTCACCTTAACCTCCTTCCCCTTTCAAAGTGTTGGAACCTCTCATACACCTTCCTTGACTCACTGCATTAGTCACACCCTTGTTGCTCACAGAGTTATTCTACTTGCCTTTGTGCGACACCACGGTCAAGGCATTACCTTACAACCCATTGCTGGGACTCCTACATCAAATGGTCTGAGGTCTAATTGGGACTTCTTACCGAGGAGATCCCCTTGACATGTTTGTGGGTCTAGTACCGTCAACATTTCTAGCACTAGAAGGAGGGCCTGATGACAAGCAGTGTCCTCTCATCTAGTTTTGAACCTTTGCATATCTTTCATGGAGTCTTGCATTCTTCTTCCCCTGAAGTGTTTTTCGAATCATGAATATGTCTCCTTCTCGGGGAAGCTTTTTTTATCTCTTGTGCACTCACATGTATGATGGTGAAGGGTAAGTGGCCTGGACTAAGCACTTACATAACTTTCTTCCCGTGATTCATGGGGAAGATGAGTTTACTGGCGAACAGGCTGGTTTGTTGCTTGCATTCACACTTCGCGAATCTCCTTTTTGTTGGGTGCTCAGCCTGCTGGCTGACACCATGCACTCATTTGAGCACTTCTATGATCTTATTGAAGACATGTTCTATCATTTTGATCAAGATCATCTTGACTAGAAACTGTTACAGCAACGGAGGGCTCCACATGAATTTGTTATTGATTTTTGGCAGTGCTTCTATGACTTACAGTTTCAAGCTCTGAGGAACCAGATGAAGTTATCTTATCTCTAGGACCGGTTCCAGTAGTGCCTTAAGAAATCTTCCTATCCCAAGAGAAAGCTATGATGTCAAGCCTCGCTCAGCCTTCTTCGTTGCTGGAACTGTGCAATCTCATGTGGGAGCAAGACCTATCTCAATGGACTATCCGCCTCCCTCTCATTCAATAGTTCCACCATCGCCTAGTGATGTTGAAGATCATGTTTGCACACATTTTCATCCTTCACACTCTCCCAACATCACTCCACTCCATTTTCTCATAGATTTGGTTGTGATTTCTTTGATTTCCCATGGGCATTCTTTTCTTCGACCTCCGCCTTCGCACTTAGGTGTTCCTCCAGATGATGTTGTCTTGTGTCCATCCATTCTCGACTCTTCACTTGTTGTAAACGAGGAAGCCCACTAACGGAGTTGGTGTTGCACAACCAACATGCGCTGTCATTCATGAAGAGTAAGAGTGGGAGCTTGAACATCAACACTCGACAAAGGATGACTCCCTTCCATCCGAGCCCCCTCCGTTCTTTCCTAGCCTCTTTAGTGAACCTGCCATCCATGATTTTGCATGTGTGTCTTCATCCATAGATGCACCCATTGTTGATCACTCGCAGGACTCACTGGATGTTAGTCCATCATTCGATAACTGAGAGGATAAGTTATTCATTGAAGATCCAATTGATCCTTCATCTGTCTCTTCCGGAAACACAAAGGATGAGTTCATTCGCTTTTCATCTACCCCTCTATTTGATTCATCTTATCATGAGCATGCTGAAGAATTCATTGATTTTTCTGATCGTGGCGGTTGTGATCCATTTGCTTCCAATTTTGAACACAATCACAAATCTGTTGCAGTTGATTTCTCAAAGCCACTGGGGTATGATGATCTACCTAATCATGAAGTTAAGACACCCAAGACTGTCAAGGAACTTCATCCCGAGCTGATGGTTATGTCAGGTGCTCGCTCTCTTGAAGTTAGTCTCACTTCCAATCATGAAATTATTCAATCACCCAAGGCTCCTCATGACTCACCTGTATACATTGAAGATCCATCTCACACACAGATCACACTTCCTCTACTCGAATTGCATGATCCCATTGCTCATATTTTGGAGGAGTCTTACATTACAAGCACTCGTTCGTGATGCAAGTTATCTTTGTTTCTTTCATTTGATTGCATGTCATAGTCAAGAGTGTGCGTATGCTTCAAAGTTTCACGTAGCGTCACACAACACCATGAGAATTCCACTGAACTATGCGTCATGCACTTTCACTCACTTATGTCACATGGGCACCTTGAAACATGAAGTGTGGTTGTCTTCATTGTTATATCTTTATTTCTTGCTAGTTCGCACCATTGGGTTGCTCGTGGACCAAGCCTTCACCAACATGGGTCTCCCAATGCGTCGATGGCTTCATTGGAAGTATCACTTCACGTGATCAGGCCCATGCACCGTTAGTGTAGGAGTAGGATTAGTGTTTGCTTTCATTTGTTTGCTTGCATGCTTGTTTGCTTACATGCTTTGTTTGCTTGATTGTTTGCTTGATTGTTTGATTGTTTGTTTTCATGCTTACTTTTCTTTCACTTTTGCATCTGCTTTTGCTTGGCTTTGTTGTTAGTTCATTCAGTTTTTTTGTTCATAAGTTAGTTCACATGAAACCATGTGTGACTTATGAAATGAGCTAGGTAAAGTACAAGAGAGCTTGTACAACTATCGCTACTTGGTTTTCTATCATCTTGCCTCTTTATGATTAACTTGTTACTCTTATTCCATGATATGTCGAAGGAAAATACGTACTCTTCAAAGTGAACCTTCTTGTAAACACAACGCTTGCATGCTAACTAGTGTCACCTTCTCTAGTCGATTTTTTTTGGGTTAACCCTTGTTAGCTCAGTCAAGTAGAGTAAGGTGAGGGGAAAAATCTCAATAAGCGCGTCAGAGATATAATAAACTACTTCTCTGCTAGAACAACCTCCTCTTCTCTCATTAAGTTGGGATCCCTCTTCTGCCTCTGCAATGAATAAGTGTTATGCATAGTGAAAATGAAAAATGAAAATAAATAAGGCAAAAGAAGAGAAAGGCTTCTTGCGCAGGGAGGTGATACAAGTAACTCCATCAGGGTACTGACCAAGCTCGCTGGCAGTGGAGCCATGCTTGTGTTCCTATGTGACTCCACCAGGGTACTGTCCAGGCCTACTAGCAGTGGAGCAACACCAGAGATGAAACTAAGACTCTGACGACTATACTGCTTATGCACCTATATAACCCTCAACCCCAATCGAAACAACTATGTTGCCTTGGCTTGGAATGTGTGTCAATAGACCAAAGTCTTGGAAAATGCTACATCTTACAATCAAGTTAGTGTGAAACCAAGATGAGCTAAGAAATGAACAAACTTTTAGAGGTGTTAGACTTGCTTTTCATGAACAAGGTCTATGCAGAGAATTGGAGTTATACCAGTGTGTTGCTAAGTGTTGTAGTGGCTACAACCACCCTCCAAAATTTTGCCTTAGCCTAGTTTGGAGCCTCCATACTAACCTTACACATCACTTTGTCTTGCTTCGTCAAGTACTCAAGCTTCAGTGTTTTCCTCGCACAAAGGAAGCCTGTCGATAATAGTCAATCCATTCCCCTCACAGGTTGCTTACCCAGACTTGGTCCAATGATAGGCTAAGCATCTTCCCCTTGAAAATTGTGCATTCCTTGAGGGAAATCAGCCTTCCCTCCAGGAATTTTGCAATCCTCTCTGGTAGCTTGTTGGGCTCCAGGATTGCACAGTGCTGCCAACCAACCCTCCCAGTAGGATTTGTGCAATTTTTCCCAGCAGTAGGTAGTTCAGCCCAGGATTTGTGCAAATCTATGTAGCAATCAGCTGCTTTGCCCAGAAATTATGCAATCCCCTTGGGCAATCATCTTAGCTCCTAGTCAGGAATGCGCAATTTTCCCGAGCAGTTGAGCACTTGCATGCATGAACAACCCAGTTGACCAGTTCCACCAGGGACCAAGGAAACTTGACTTGCATGCATGCATGAAATTGATCTTCTCAGAATAGCAAGAAACATGATACAAAGGGAATCCCATGATTTAGGGAGCTATTTTTAGCAGTCGGGGGTTACATGCAAAGTTGTTTTATAAGTTTCCCTCCAAGTGTCGCTTTTTCCTAGATTTGTCGAATGCGCATCATGAGACCAAACTTATTTATTCGACACATCAAAGCTCATTCATTCACATCGATCTTGGAGATATGACATCTCACATCACATCCAGGGATCTTCAACACATCCAAGTCGGCTATTCACAGTTAAGTGGCCTCAACTTGTCTATTTCAACATTTTTATCGCTTTGTGTGTATTCGATTGTGTGAAAGTTGCTTTCTTGATTTATTTGAACGCCTACTGTCGTTTATGTATATTTTAGCTTGTCCTAGCTCTATTTCAATTTTTGTTGCTATCTCACTACTGTCACATGCATGAAACTGTTTCGGATGGACGTTCGCCCAATCGGCGAACAACCTCACACACATGCATGTTGATCTATTTGTTGAATATTCCATTCATGTTTTACATGCATTGTTTATCACTTCTGCTATCACTTAGTGTCGCCATGCATTTCATCGACTTATTTGTTTTCAGTTGTCCGTCGGTGAGTCAGGCCAACCTTAGCTAGGTCATTCCCTTCACCAAGGCTACATTATGCAATCTGGGAAGGGAGGCTCACCTTCCTCTCTGGGTTTGCACATTCTAGCCTAGCATTGGCCTCCTAGACTGTTTTGCACATTCCTAGAGGACATTGGTTGCTTGGCCCAAGAAAATGCACAAATCTATCCTTAGGCCAGCAGTCCTTCCCAGCTGGGATTGTGCATTGCGCAATCCCAACAGCCAGCTGACCAACTGGATTGTGCATTTCATAGATCCAACATCCATTCCAGCCTCCCAGACAACCCAGACTTCATTTTGCGTAGATCTGGCAGCCAGTCACTCAGCCTCCCAGTGAAATTTGCACAATCTTTCTCATCAGTTTCCCAGGTATGTGTTGTGTCCTTCCCTGTATTTTCCTTGTTTTCACTGACATATTTCTTTCCATGCATGCTTCTTGTTTCCATATCTTTCAGGTGTTCATCTGACTCAATGGCTTTCAAGAGAACAAGATCTCATGACACTAATGGTATGGCAACTAGAGTAGCAGTTGAGCAGGTGTCCTCTGGTTTACCGATCTATGAAGATACAAAGTTGTATCTAGACAAGGACATCAAACTGAAGGGCAAGAGGTGAATGAAACATTCGCAGGTAATTTTGGGGAAGGTACGTGAACATTCATAAGTCCGACTTGTACCAGATTGCGTGCAGATACCCCGTGTTGTAGCTTATATTATGATATAAGCCTTATTTATAGTTTTTATCATAATGTGTGGCCTAAAATCATTAAGGGGGGTTCAACCTCATTAAAATCCTTTATATTTTCCACTCCGCAAAGACTAAAGATAATGAGGTATTTATAATATATCAAAATCGCAAAAGGTATAAGTATAAAGGAATTGGCCCATGTAATAAAGTTAAATCGCAATGTAAAATGGAGCCATAACCGATATATACACATATATGTAATATATCAAATTTATAATGAAACAAGTGTTAAAGTATTGAAGGGCCGGACCCGAAAGGTAAATATATCGTGGTTTAAAGTCCCGTTGGGTCTGCCCTTACACAGAGCCATGAACGTTGGGATCCGCCGATTGCGACTCGTGATGGCGGACCCGAAACACATATATGTTATAATTTATGAGCCGGTGCGTCCGTGTTATCGCATAATTCTTAATACATACACATATAAATATGCTGATAGCGATATGAGTAAGTCGGACCCGAAAAATTATGTGTTGCGTTTATAATTTTGGTGTGTCTGCAGTAATGGCAGGTTGGACCTGATATGGATTACGCTCTGATCTATAATTCCGTCGAGCCCGTAAAGCCATATAGTGGTTGTTTCTGCCGATTTGCGATTCCAAGCCAGACCCGATACCATATGTATTATGATTTATAGTTCCATCGGGTCTGTGGCATTGCATAACATATATATATCTATATATATATATATAATAGAATATATATATATATATATAATATATATATATATATATATATATATATATATATATATATATATATATATATATATATATATATATATATATATATAATATATATATATATATATATAATATAATATAATATAATATATAATATAATATATATATATATGGTTTCATTTGTCGATTGCGATGAAAAAACACATTTTATGGTATATTTTCATTATTAAAGTATATAATGGAAAAAGCGTAGTTTTGAAGGATTTATGCGTGAGTCCAAAATTACATTGATATATATGGAAAATGCCGATTGCGATATGCGATGGGAGTTCGGATCTGATGGATTTATGAAACAGATTTAATACCTTTTGAGTTTCACGGTAAACTAAAAGTTTGCATTATTTTCATTATAGAAAGGGAAGATCAGTGATATGGCTAGAATTGAAGGAAAAGGTAGTTGGTCGAATCTAACACGTGTAAGCCCAGGTTTTGCACAAGTTAAGCACAATTTATTATAATTAAAGCAGATTAAGGCATATACAGAGAAACTTAGCAACGGATTAATAGAGCAAGTCAGCAAGTATTGTCTTCTTTTAAAATCAGTTGTTTTTTGTTATTTTATGTTCTTTGAGGTGTCTTTAAACCTCTGTAAAATTTTGTAATAGGTTTTTAATTTAGATAGTTAGGGAACAGTTTAGTAGTTTGACAATTGCAGAGATCAACAGTTAGATGTTGCACCTACAGGAAGAAACCAGCAAGTGAAATATGTTGGATAGCAATATATTGAGCCATTTATCATAGCAAAAGAGGTTATCTCATGTAAAAAGGAAGCTGATAAAGAGATTGTATATCAGTGGATTGAAGAACACAATGATGCTCATCGATCAGAGGTAAACAATCTATTGAACTTGATTGTATGTCATATAGTAATGTGAAAAAATTCCTTTTTCTTCCTGAGGTTACAATTACAAGTTATTTTCAATCAAAGCTTAGAGATGGAGAGTGGAAACATGGAAGTGACATAGATTATTTTCTTAAAGATGTCGTTGATTTTGCTACTGAACATATTACCCCAACAGAAGGTTCAAAAGGGCAGGGACCTTCATATATAGAGAATTTCTTTGTTGGAGTTGATCAAGAACATGTTTTTTCTTGTACTATTGAAGATTCTGTGGCAGATTACATGGAGGAATTTATTAGCAGCCTACACATTTCCTTTGGTGGATATACTTCTAATTTTTGTTGTGAGCTGCTTTTATGCATAATTTATTTTTTGTTCAAGATGAATGGAATTTTCAAGATTCACTGGCAGAATGGCTCTGGATTAAGCACTCAAATGCTAATATGGTAACATTGGAAGATTGAATCCACTTGCTTGAGGTCAATCATGTTCATATGTAGGAACTTGTACATAAATAAGCTTATGTGTTGATCATTTGGTTTCCAGTTGCAGTTCTTCAGTTTAATCACTAGTTGATGAATAAGGGCGACTTTCCTAGTTGGAAACTGGTTTGTAGAGGTGTTAGACTTCAAGATTGTCAGGTTTTAGTTGTCAGATTTAAGGATTTTTATAGTTTTGGGACTTCATGCCCAACTAAGGCTACTGATATATGATTCTCAATATTTTGTTATCAGAGCGCAAGCATCTAATCACTACAGATATTGGTGTGGGATCACTATACATATTTTCACACAGTTAAGCCTGGCAAAGCAATATGTGACTCCAAGCCCAAAAGATAAAGCACTGATCTGCAGTTCTTAGTGCTTCTAGGGGCAAAAGCATTATCCCTAGGTGGAGCCAGATGTTGTAGCTTATATTGTGATTTAAGCCTTATTTATAAATTTTATCATAATGTGTGGCCTAAAATGATGAAGGGGGTTTCAACCTCATTAAAATCCTTTATATTTTCCACTCTGGAAAGAATAAAGATAATGAGGTATTTATAATATATCAAAATCGAAAAAGGAATAAGTATAAAGGAATTAGTGCATGTAATAAAGTTAAATCGCAATGTAAAATGGAGCCATAACCGACATATATACATATATGTAATATATTGGATTTATAAAGAAACAAGTGTTAAAGTATTGAAGGGCCAGACCCAAAAGGTAAATATATCATGGTTTAAAGTCCCGTTGGGTCCACCCTTACATAGAGCCATGAACATTGGGATCCACCGACTGCGACTCGCGAAGGTGGACCTGAAACACATATATGTTATATTTTATAAGCTGGTGGATCCGCGTTATCACATAATTCTTAATACATACACATATAACTATGCCGATAGCGATATGGGTAGGCCAGACCCGAAAAATTATGTGTTGCATTTATAATTTCGACATGTCCATGGTAACGACAGGCTGGACCCGATATGGATCACGCTCTAATCTATAATTCCATCAGATCCGCAAAGCCATATAGTGGTTGTTTCTGTCGACTTGCGATTGCAGGCCGGACTTGATATCATATGTATTATGATTTATAGTTCCATCAGTCTGTGGTCATTGCATAACATTTATATATATATATGGTTCCTGTGCCGATTGTGATGAAAAAGCACATTTTATGGTGTATTTTCGTTATAAAAGTATATATATGGAAAATGCCGATTGCAATATGCGATGGGAGTTTGGATCTTATGGATTTATGAAACAGATTTAATACCTTTTGAGTTTCATGGTAAACTAAAGGTTTGCATTATTTCCATTATGTAAAGGGAAGATCGGTGATATGGCCAGAATTTAAGGAAAAGGCAGTTGGTTGAATCTGACACATGCGTAAGCCCAGGTTTTGCACAAGTTAAATGCAATTTATTATAATTAAAGAGATTAAGGCATATACAAAGAAACTTAGCAGTGGATTAATAGAGCAAGTCAACAATTATTGTCTTCTTTTAAAATCAGTTGTTTTCTAATATTTTATGTTCTTTGAGGTGTCTTTAAACCTCTGTAAAATTCTGTAATAGGTTTTTAATTCATATAGTTAGGGAATAGTTTAGTAGTTTGACAGTTGCAGAGATCAACCACTGTTTCACAAATGTATAAAGGGAGGAAAATTTACAAAGAAAGGGTTGGTGGTTCGAATTTTGGAGAACCCGGAGACTAGGGACTGTATTCCTGATATCATTACTGATTAATGAAAGAATAAAAAATTTCCATGAGTTGTTGCATATAATTTTGTAAGCTTCTTTGTCATGTGTCATGCTATGTTTTATCCTTTTCAAGTATAGTAATGAAACAGCAGGTCTTTATTTACTTATGTAGATAAGGTTAAAGTTCCTTAAAAGAGTGCTCCTATACTTGAAGTCCTCACTTTCTTTCTAAATTATAGATAATAGTTTATGTGAAAGATTAGCATATTGTCTATGATTCAATTCTCATTATCATAATTCCTCTAAGTTACAGATAGTAGTTTCTGTGAAATATCATCATATTATCTTTAGCTTCCCCTTCAAACTATCTTCATCCATCATTTATACTTAGCAACAAATGACATTCTAAGATGTTTTGGTCATACATGTATTAAGCGTTTAAAACCAAGTTTCTAGGTCCTTCATTTGAGAACACAACAAACAATAAGTGATAGTAAGTGATATTTATTAATGTCTTAAGGACAATTTTCCTACAGCCAGGAAATTGGTTTCTTAAGGAACAACACCCCGCATTCCCATGTGCAAACATGATTCACTAGATCGTCTCTCACACTAACCCCGAGACGATGACCTTGAGCAGTGTCAATGGGATGAAGCTTGCAACCTTCTGGGCACGAGATTATGATGAGATGTATCAGATGACCGAGCCCATGGCTGTCATGACTCCCCCGTTCAGCTTGCCTAACAGTAGAGGCCACTCCAGAGACATTCTGAAGGATTGGGTAAAGGAGCCAACTCGTTTCAGGATGACCCCCAATCAGATATATAAGACGAAGATATTTAGGAAGGAATACCAATACTTGGTCATATTCGCATGTCTACTAAGTAGCCAAGTGAGCACTGAGACCTTCCCTCAGAGTTGGGTGGTCGCACTGGACCAATTGGCTAGAGAAGGAATACCATGCAGCTGGTCCAGCATACTGGCTCATCAGCTGAAGGGGCAAGTCACGAAGGCCTGATAGTCACCCGAAGGCATGCATGCAGAGGTTTACATTTTTCCCTACATTCTAGATGCAGCATGTGCCCAACATGAGTTCCTGAGCTTAGATTGGGCATGGTCACTGGCGGAGACTGTTGTGAGTAAGTATTTCAAGTTATTGTCCAAGTTCAGTTTCATAGGAGTGATCATACAGTTTTCCGACCATCTTGTCACCCAGTGTACAGGTTGATATGCAAACAAGATCCACCTTGCATGTCATAAGAAGTGATGAAGGCATTGTTAGGCATTGTAGATTGGTGTGCCTCACCAGTCAGCATGTTCATCCGAGTGTTCAGTGTGGAGAAGCCTCTGCATTTTTTTCCAAAGTTTGCTTTGGACGTGCTTATCATGCAAGAAGTAGTGTATCATATCTCAGAAGGATTGAATGATAGGCTATAACTGAAGAAGAAGGCACCTTGGTCCACTCTTCTGTTGCGGATTCGGTTATATAAGATCTGAAGCATCTAGAAAGCAGATGTCAAAACTGAATAGATGAAGAAGTACCCTTTCGACCTCCGAAGATTCATCCCATATGACCTACATTGCATTGTGAAGGATCACTACATGAGAGTTCAGTTCAATTGGATCCATGGGGCATTTTGTTGGGCCGAAGAGGACTCGTGGATATATTGTTACAACCCAATGAATAGGTCGTCTTCGCCATAGAATGGTTAGCAAAGCAGCATGAAGAAGCACCAGTAGTAGTAGCAGTAGCAACAAAGGAAGTAGAGCCAAGCATATGTATGTGCGACAAAGGGAAGAGAAATATTGTCGATCGCATGGAGGAGGAGAAACGGTACATGTTTCGAGTAGATCAACTTGTAGAACAAGCAGCTATGGCTATTCAATAGAAGAGGCAATAGTGCGACAAGAAAATCGTGCAAAGGCAAAGATATAAGAAGAGAATGGAAGAAACAAAGAACGAGTTGCATGAGTTGAGGGAGCAACTCCAGAAAGAACAAGAGTTGCATCAACAGGAGAAGGAAGTGCAACAATAGCAGATTCAGCAAGGGACGCATCATGTGCAGATAGACAAAGCAGCGCCCGTACAAGTAGTTGATTCTTCTGAACAGCTGGCATCAAGTGAACAAGGTGAACCCTCATAGGGGAAAGACTTTGCTCATGAGATAGAACAGACTCTTGAATAGTTGGATGCAGACATGGAGCAGCAAGAGTTGGAACAGGACACTGACCTCATGCCTCACCAAAGATAGGTTGTCTCACCTTCTTTAATGCATCCAGATGATGAGAAAGTCTCAAATGACCATGGAGGTACTGAGATCCTTGGTGGTCAACTGGAAGCAGAGACGCACAACATCTCCTTTGACAAATCTCATCACAGAGTTGTGTAGTCTCAGAGTGTACCAACTCTAGAGGACCAAACATCCCCTGCACAATTTGAAGAGAAAGTGATCATGAATGATGTGCACAAGCATCCAGCTACTTGGATGATGCAACTAGAGTATATGCCGAAGCCACTAGCTCAAGTGTTCATTTTATCGTAGCTAAGAATGAGTGAATGGTGAAGGAACTACAAGTGGAAAAGCAGGGAGGAGACTTGGTGACAATGTCCGCCTGAGCTAAATTGAAGAAGGCAATAATAGATGAAGTATTTTCCCTGGACACATTTATGCGAGCATTGTACTCCAAGTTTGGCACCGTGCATCAACCAGTCGTTCATCTCCACGGATGGCAGTAGCTTTGTGCAATAAGAGTACGCATCTTGAAGAACATACATATTGTTGTTGATAACATGTGAGCATGGATGATGAAGTACAAGGGAGCCCCGCTTCACTTGCCAAAGATGATGAAGGCCAATGCGATCGAGTTGCAAGCACGTATCCCGAGTCAGATCTGGAACTATGAAGACCTACCACAAGTCATCACTAGCATACAGGCTTCCCATGCACAAGTGTTCAAAAGCATGGAAGTTATAGTGCACACTCATTTGATCCCATCACTTGGGACCCTCACCCAGGAAAAGACCAAGAATCTGGTCCAACAAGAGCTTGACTCGTACTTCGATGAGTTGATTCGTACTACCACCAGTCTAGACTTGCCTATCAATGTAGACATCATGTGCAAGTACGTTGTTGGTCCGACCACACTAAAGACAATGATGTGCATGCTCATAGATGAGTTGGACAAAGGAGCCTGCCCAGTGTACCCAGATGCTATGGAGGCAAGCTTCAGGTTTCAGACGAATGTTACAGCAGAACACACGGACACTCCCAAGGACTACCAATCTTGGCATCAATATGTCATTGTTGATCAGCATGAGGATGTCGAGCAGTTGGATTTCTATGGTTTTCCAAGTCTAAATGATGTCTAGTTTGCCTTGTCCAAGCCATTGTTCGCATGGGTACATGTGCATTGTAATGTTGAGTCATGTCAAGTGTAAGTCAAGTGTCAAGAGTGGATGTAAAAGTCATAGAGTAGGTGAAGAGTCATGAGGGTAGTTGAATGATCACAAAGGAGAATGTCAAGGGTCAACCCACCCTTTGCTATAAATAGTCCCTCATAAATCATTGTATAGGCTTTTGGTCATCCAAGCTTCTACTAAGACTATTTTGAAGAAGGCTAGGACTGTATTGTAACGCACCTTGGCTTCTCCACTACACGAAGCTAGTACATCTCTTTGGAGGAGTAGGCGGATGTGGCTGTAACATTCCACTGTTGGGGCTAGTAGGTTTACGTGGATGTATTGTATGATTGTGACTTACACTTATTTATATAATAAGAGCCAGCACATTTTCATGCATATGTTGTTATTGTAGTTGGATTGCTCCGGTTGCTTTAATGATATGTGTTGTTTAACTTATGTACTTTTGTATGAACTGATTCACATGAAATTATATGAATCTCGTTGTTAATGTGTTGCATATGTTGTTAATGTTATCACCGTCTGTGTCGACTGCTCTAGCAGACATCAGACAGACCTTTCACTTGAACCTTTCTATAACAACTGTCACACTCGTCTCAGACTGATCCATGAGTGTTGTACATGTTATATTACCTTATATGATTTCACTACCACATACAAGTGGACTGCTCTGTCGGAAGCTGTGCATGTCCTCTGTGTTGTGTGTTCCTAACTGAGGTGGGGCTGATCCCTTTCAACCTATAACTCACCTTCATCTCCTTCCCCTTTCGAAGTGTTGGAACCTCTCATACACCTTCCTTGACTGACTACATTAGTCACACCCTTGCTACTAACAGAGTTATTCTACTTGCCTCTGTGCGACACCACGGTCAAGGCATTACCTTATGACCCATTGTTGGGACTCCTACACCAAACAGTCTGAGGTGTAATTGGGACTTCTTACCGGGGAGATCCCCTTGACATGTTGGCGGGTCTAGCACTGTCAACACATTAGTATTTATTTCTGCAAATTAGTGTTAGAATTTCTTTTCTGCAAATAGAGTTAAGATTTCCCTTTGGAAAGTAGTATTAAGATTTCAATTCTGCAATTAATATTAAGATCTCTTTTCTGGAATTAACATTAATGTTTATTTTATGCTATTAGAAATAGATTTTCAATACAACTTGACATTTTGTTTTGATGTAGCTTTGATGGAAAGAACGTGTGCATGGAAACCCTTAATCTTGTCTAACATTTATCCATACTTAGATTAATTTCATTCCAAAGATAGAATTCCTAGCATATATGGTGCACATACATTTCATAAGTACACAAACCTTGGTTTACAATTAATGAAGTAATTTAAGATCAATTAAATTACCCAACACTCCTCAAAGGCCCTCTGTAGACCCTTTCCCCACTGGAAACTCTTTCCACTTGTTGTTATGGCATGGAGTGGCACTGCTACCATTGAAACAAGCCTATGAATTTCCTCATATATTTTGTTGCCCCAATGAAAATCCTAACCTCAGAAACATTAGTGTAGGAGCCAATAATTTCATGATGGCCTCCATCTTGATAGGATCTATATTCAGTCTTCCTCCACCTATCACATACCCTAGATACACCAAAGACTATTGTGTAAACTCACACTTCCTGAGATTTTTTAGTAGTTGGTGCTTCTTTAATGTCTCCATCACCTAACAAATGTGAGATGTGATCCTCTTAGGTAGAATTGTATACCAATATATCATACAAATAGATAATAATAAATTATCTATAAAAAGGCATAATATATCATTTATTAACCTCATAAATGTAGTTGGTGCATTGCATAGGAAAAATGGCATGACTAACCACTCATACAAACCTTGCATGCTTTTGAAGGTGGGCTTCCAAGTGTCTTCTTCTCTTACTTGAACCTGGTGATATCCAAATGTTAAGTCTAATGTGATGAAGTACTTTTCTTGCTGCAACTAATCTGACAAATCATCTATCCTGGGTAGGGGGTACATATTCACATATTCTTGAGTGATATTTTATTTAACCCCTGTAGCAACTCTTTCAATTGTTGTTCCTCTTTCTTAGTACGCCCCTCCAGGGATGCCTTGCCTCTTATTGACTCTTCTACATACTAATTTTCTCTAAAAATTAATAAAATATACATCTTTCTAGAACTGATCAATTTATTGGCTTGGTTGGGACTTACTAGCAAAAGTTTTGACTTTCCTTTGTGCGCATTGATGGTGAATTATTTTCGATCGTTGACGAGTCGATACTAGTTATCTCTCCATATGAATTTTGCATCTCGTATGTACATGTAGGGACTTCCAAACACAACTCCACTTACATCAAGGGGAACTACATCTAGTTCTACTTCATTAAAAAAATAGCAATTATAACAAATCTAATTTTTCACTATTTTGTTACCTTTAACTTTGCAACTTTATTTACCCAACTTCCAATCCCAATTCTTTGACCAGCTTTTATACGATGAGACTCACCTATGATCATGAGTCAATTAGAACATAAATATTTGTCTTCTTGACTTGTATCTTGATGTGAAAGAGTTTGGTAATTTCTTTCTCTTCCTGTTGTTGAAGGATACTCAAATTTAACTCCTTCTACACTAATGTATAAACAATCTTCTCATCCACGTCTAATCTACTTTCAACCTAATTTCTCAAATAGGTGACCATGATATTTTTCTTCTTATTCTCTTTCTTTTTGTTCTTCAAGATAATATTTGGATGCAACTTCCAACACTTTTCGTTTGTATGGCAGTCAATGATGTAGTGGTTGATGGGATCTTTGCACTAGTTTGTTTTGGTTGTCATATTTTTATCTTTTCCTCCTTTCCACTTCTTCTTCCCCTCCATAGACACATCTTGCTGCTCCTCCTACTTTGATCCACTTGATTTCTCTTTCTTTAAGCTTATGTTCTCCAAGTAATGTGCCTATACACAAGCCTCATCCACCAATATGGGGTTGAACAACATCACTTGCTTTCACAAATGGATGTGTAGACATTCCAGATACTTGAGAAGTACATATGCGTTCCTTTTGGAGATACCCAACTTTATGGCCATATTTCTAAATTCTATTGTGTAATCTTGTACACTTTTCCCCTGGTTCTACTTAAAGTAGTGCCACAGGATCCATTGGTCCTCTAAATACCCGATAAGGTAAAATTGTGACTTTATGAGGGTTTTAAAGTACCCCAACTTAATTACTGGAGGATCTCCCTCCAACCTCAAAGTCTCCATGTGGATTTCCCAACAAGTCAGGGCATGGCCCTCTAATTTCAGCTACACAGATGAAATCTTATTTTATTCCTCAATATGATGGACATTGAAATACATTATAATTGCTACAACCAATTATTTAGCTTCAGAGTGTCGATCTCACCTTGATACAAATTGATATTGACCTTTACTTCCATTTTGAATAGGGAATGTTAATGGTTCACAACACTTGAACTAGGTTGATCTCTTTTGATTCATTTCTATAGTTAGTTCTATGTTTCTTCCTAATAACCTAATATCCTCTATGTTATGTCCTCTTCATTAGAGCCACATAAATCTAATTAATCTATGTAGATTTTTAAAATCAAGCCCAAAAAAGACACTTTCAAAATCCAGCCAAAATAAATCAATTTCGAAATCGAGCCAAAAAATTCCACTTTCAAAATTCGACCTTAAAAACTCACTTTCAAAACTCAACCAAAAAAATCACTTTCAAAATTCAGCCCAAAAAACTCACTTTAAAAATCTAGCCCCAAAAAAAATTATGTCCAAAATTTTGATTCAAAGAAGTTTGGTATTCAAAAGTTGCACATGAAGAATGTGAGTGCAAAAATGATGTTTCAACCGAGTTTATTTATAATGTTCAGTCAAAACAATTATATCGGAGGGTTGCATCATTTTAGTTTTGTGGCCGATGAAAAATATGGATAGGTTTTTTGGCCATTTTTTTATATTTTCAACTAAAACACTTTTTCCATTTATTTTGACGTCCATTCATGGCGAAAAGTGATTTGGCCGAAAGTGTAACCCAACTTCATAATTTCACAAATCACTTGAATGATTGCGTAATATAATATGTTATAAACATGAATATTAAACTGCACTAAAAACCATTACATTACGCAACATTAAAATTGATAAATGAGATTTGGTATTGTATATTAGCTTTGAAGTGTGTGAAAGTTGACTGCACAACATTATATGTTGGTTTTGAAGTGCGTATAAGTTGAGTGTGTAACATTGTATATTATCTTTGAAATTTTTGCATTCACTCTCCACATATAAACAAAGTTGAGCACTTTGACACGTGTTCCAAGAAAAAATATGGAGTGCAAGGTCTTTCATGCAGAAGAATATGATTCTGCAGGAGTGTGGAGAAATCATTATTATGCACTTTTGTACATTCACAAATATAACATTAAACTAGATTCCAATCATAAATCGAAAGAGATATTTGACAATAGTCAAATTCTTCAACCATAAAGTAAAAGGTAATGTTAAGATTGCTTGACAATGCGATAAACAAGAATTGTACCGTTATGGATTGCTTGACAATGTAATCAAAGAAAACAATTACTAGTTATAGAATTTAAAAAACTGATAAATCAATAAAACAATGTAAGAAGTGAGAGTGCAATGAAGAAAACATAGTACTCATAATGAAAACACAACAACACTTCCACACATTGGCACATTCCACACATCAATTATGCATCTTTCCTAGCTTTTGGATGTATGCAACCATAAATTAGCTTACGTCATGATAATACAATTTGACTATTATCAAACAACTCCCTCGGTTTGCCTCATGCATACGTTTGTGCTTCCTCATATCCTTCCTTCCAATCTTAATATCGTATTAGAAAAAGAGATTTATTTAACCAAAATAGAATGAGTTTTAGGATAATAAAATACCATGCTCATATTGATTTCTGAAAGGTCTTAACCATAGCAATTATTGCTAGTAATGATGTTTTCATTGTGCGAAGTACCAAGATAAATTCAAAGGTTTTATTGGGTAGTGAGACTAGTTATAATAGAAAAAATGTCAATGTTATGTTTTAAAATCCTTTTCTGCATCTCAATGCTCATCATTACCCATTTTATGCATCTCTAATATGTCTTAGCATTTCATTATATAGAATCGGAAAACTGATATTGAGCAAATACTCATTAATATTATATATTAGTTAATTTGTGCATATTATCCCTATGTACAAGTATAAAGAAAGCTTTCATTATGTGGAATATAGAAAAAGGAGAGGAGCACAATGCAACAAAAGTAGAAAGGGTGAGAAAAAAGTGGGTAGTGCAGAGTGTGAAGCTTTTCTGGTAGTGTGAACTTATGAATCTCCACACTAGTGAAAAAAGTTTTGTATCCTCGTAGAAATTTCCATCATCATATACTTTCTCAATACATGTATTTTCTACAAAGAAACTATTACGAATACATATAACTTTTGCATGTTTCATAGACGTTAAGTTGTTCACATATTTTTTCTGCACTATGCTTTTAAACTAATCAATAATGGTATAGATTTTTACTGTAGATTCAAACTGCTTATGTGATATGCTAAAAAAAAGACATGAATCTACTTTACTCATTAGCAGAAACAAAAAATTGATCGATGAAATCACGAAGCAGAAAAGGAAGAATTTCAATCGTACATAACACAATATTTTTCTGGGGAAAGAAACTACTCAAAACCTCGACTATCTATATTTCATTAACCTGAAGATATGAGAAGAAAATATAATGCTTGTTCAACCCAAACAATCTCTACACAAGTACAAACTATCTCATTGCTTCATAGACCAGCTCAAGCCAACACTTAGCCAATATGTTGCCTACCAATCCCCTACTTCCTTGCACAATCCCTAGGGAAATTAGCCCATATTTAATTGGGAAAATCTATCACCACAACTGGGCAATCCATCATATGCCTTCTACTGATTGCATGCACCATCTGTACAACTCAAAAAAACTTATACAACTGATAGTACATTGTCCCTGAACTCTAATCTCAACTAGGTCTTCCTATGAACTGACATGCATGATTTATTTTGAGTGATTTATCAGTTATCTAATTGATCACTACATGTGAATTAAATCCAATTTAATTCACTTGACCACTCATTAGTTCCTCCAACAGTTAGAACTAGTTTAACTGAATTTAACTTAGTTAAACTAAATTAAATAATTACAACTCGGTAAGAACTCAACCTGGGACCCTAAAATTTAGGGATCACTCTACGTGACTCTATATAGACTGACAACTCCCATTTACTAAGCCAACTAAGTCAACTTAACTTAGTTAATTGTTACAAATTGCTATGAGAATAGAATTACAATTTAATTCCCATTTTAATTCAAGGAGAAATTAAGTTAGGATTTTCTTGTTCCTATTTTAACATTTCTTGTTGCCATTTTCAACAAATGCTTAACCAAATTTACATTTTGGTATATGTGGTCGGGGTGGGAAATAGGGTTGAACAAATGTCGAATTAATATTATTATGTTTCCTTGTGCGGATCTTTTATTGTGTGAAGGAAAGTGTATGTATGGGATGATGACCACGCGGAAAAGGATTATGTGCAGAAGAATATTTACGTCATGTGTTTCACAACTCCACACACATTTCCCAATGGTGAAAATCAATTTCATGTGTTGTGTACCTTGTGTTGAATATCTATCAAAGAAAATAGCAAAAAATGATAACTGACGCCACGTATAGAACATTAACGGAACCATGGAATCATTTTGTGTTAGAGCTAAGTGAACATGTCTACACACAAAATTTTTGTACTGTTATATTGACTGCCTATATAACAAGGTACATGATTACAGTTAATTCGTAATTATTTTATTTTGTAAATTCTACTACTTAGTACTCGTATATCCTATTTTATTTTGTAAATTCTACTACTTAGTACTCGTATATCGATGATATTAAAGCAATAATAGTTAGAAAAATAAATGAAGGAAATGATTTTCGACTTTCAAGGTTTATTTTACCATCTACCATTAATGTTCACTTTGTTATTTTAATTGTTATTTACTGTGTTAAATGTGTCGAGAAATCTATAAATTAGATTTGAATCCAGCAACAGATAAGAAAAATGGCAG
The DNA here is from genome assembly GCA_000404065.3 of Pinus taeda. NCBI lineage: Eukaryota > Viridiplantae > Streptophyta > Pinopsida > Pinales > Pinaceae > Pinus > Pinus taeda. The sequence goes on from APFE031252763.1 coordinate 86,538, forward strand.
TAAGAACTACTGGCATAGACTATTAAGCCATGATTGATAGCATTAGCAACCGATAACATTTGTTGGAAATCATGGAAAAACATGTACAGAGCCAGCTGGAATGCATTATGGCAATTAGCTTTGTACCGTGATCTTGAAAAATATGTATCGGATTATCCATAAATCAAGATTTGTTTAACATTTTTCATACTCCAATATCAAAATAAATAAATAAATCAACATCAATTTAATGGTGGGGGCCAGCTCGGCCACCAAATCAATTCGTGGTAGAAGAAGTTGAGAACATCTACGCAAAATATTTATTTTCCATTCTTTAAAGTTATTATTAGCAGTTTCAAATCTAATTGTCATAATCACAAATAATTCATACTTGTTTTATATTGAAAATTTATGTTTCAAATGACACGTATTTCAATGATATTAAATTAAAAGAAAAATGCGGAGTAAATAGTGGACAAGATGTTTCTGGAATATCGATATTTATTTCCATTACTTCTTGTAAACATTAGCTTTGATATTTTCAATTTCTATTTATTGAAAGTGTCATATGTAGCAGTTTCCACACGAGAAATAGTAACAACTGGTAATTGGTACTAGAGTGGAAAATTGCTAACTTAGGCGAGATTGAGAGCAAAAATAAGTACCAAATAAATGAATCAAGTTATTTGCACTCATATAATCAACCAAGTGTATCTGAATCTACCAACATAAAAGAAAAGAAACAAGGAAATTTGCAATAGAAAATTGATGAATGTTGTAGAAAACAAGTGCTCGAAATTGTGCAAAGCAAATACTTTCCTGGGCTCACAACTAGGTGGAGTCAGCATTATTCAACAATTCATTTTATCAACTGCTCAGGTTCTTTCACATCTTTCTCTCCAACGTATTTATTTCTTTATGCAATCGTTTATATATTTTGTATTCTCTTTTCGCACCTTATTAACATAGTAACTCCAACAAATGTTTCAGCGCATGCAATAGTCACTCCATCTTATCAACTTCATCACATGCAACACACACTCCATTTTATCAATTTATTATTGCTATCTATTTTCCCTGTGCTATTTGCATTTTATTTTTTAGTGATACAAGATAAATTTTATTTGAGACTTACCCTAATAACCTAAATTGTAGTCAAACAAAGAACCAATGCAATTTTTGCATCTCATAATGTCCAAGAAAATAGTTTGTCTAAATCTTTGTTTAATGCAAAATATGTTTATAGAGAAGATCATTTATAATACTTGCAAAGAATGAAATATTGAATATTGGTAATGGATGTTGAAAAAATTTCTCAAGAGACTAGCATTAATAGGGAAGTAAAATAGAGACAAAAAGGCCTAAATGTTACACAACAATCTCCAACTTCCACACCTCGTACTGGTGCAACCTCATCCTCAAGTATAAGAAAGAGAAAAAGTCTTGGTATTAGAAAATTGGTTCATGGTGAGTTATCAGGTCATCGAGATGATGAAAAGTCTCTTCACAAATACTTTCTAGGCAAAGTGCATACGATTGAAACAATCAAATCCAAAAGTTTCATAAATAGAGAAATCCTTTAAGAAGATATGGACATGGAGAATGAAAATAGTGTACCACCTGACTAGGTTACTTCTTGTTTAGCAGAGAATCAAAAGATAATGGACCAAATTATAGAAGAGGACATTATTTTCGATGAATGTCATGTGAAATTGCAAAATGCAAAATATGACAAGGCCACCAAAATTTTGAGAATTGAAAAGGTAAAATTTCTAAATAAAAAGATTATTAATGAATAAAAATAGACATTGATCTGTGTGGAATTGACATGAATACAGACATGGTATTGCATTAATCTATCAGTGATGTAGTTGCTCAGTCTATTGACAAACTGACTAGAGAAAATTTGAGACTGAAAAAGAGATTAAAAGAACTACAAGACATTCTAAACATGGTTCCTTTGTTAATGATTCCACTGACAATACGATCACCTTCATTGTCAATTTCTATTACAGCAACACTACAAACATCTAAAAAGTTTACCAATCTACCTAACATAATGGAGTCACGTATCATCAATAACATATGATATTAGAAATTATTTATGATGCATGGCAAGAAATTTTTGGTTCAACGAATTTGCAATAGGAAATTAGGACATTTGTGAATTTGGTTAATAGTAATATTGAGGAAGATAGGAAATTCATTAACAATGAATTAGTTACTCTTAGTCAAAGGCTTTCATTACTCTCTGATACATTGAATCAAAACCAAGAGCTTCCAAATGCTAATCAAATAAAGCAATTGGAAGTTGGATATTTAAAGAGAACCAATAAACTTGAGGAAATCATGTATCATTATGATAAGCTAGGCAAGAGAAGAAGTAATGCCTATCTCATGATGACAGAAACTATACAATGCTTAAACGATTCGTGCATCATACACAATTCTGAATTAATTTCAAGAGATATGTTAAAAGTTGAATCAGACTAGCAAAAATAGTTAATGGAAACAAAGTTTGGTAGCATCACTGGGTTTTACTACAACACAAATTACCAAATGGATAATTACTTTTGTTAAAGTCAATAAGCATAACTTTGTCTTGGTTGCCCAGGTGTAAGAAGAAGCTAGGAAAATTGAAAAAGAGATATTCAATAAAAATGTGAAAATGGAAATTATAATTTCTCCTGATAGGGATGAAATTAAAAATTTGTGATCCATTCGGGTTGATTTGCCTACATTTTCCTCGTAAAAAAAATAATAATAATTGATGTTGGTTGATCATATTCAACCCTAATGTCCTTCAAAGTTTGTTTTATCCAAATAAATCGAGTACAACATGTTGTTACTGCAATATGTTTAGCTTTGGCTATGGATAGGGAAATTGAGGTTTGTTCTTTCTTAACCATGATACTGGACGATTGCCCAAAAAGAATTCTACTTCACTTGTACTTTTCTTGTCATCTACACTTCTTACCCAAATTGCATCCATACATGTTGTTAAAGTAAAGTCTTTTCTTCTTGAATAACATAGGCCAAAGTCCAAAGTGCCCTTCAAATATATGAATATTTTCTTTACTTCTTGCACATGTGTCTCCTTTGGTGCATATTGAAATCTTGCAACTAACCCTACTACATGCATAATATATGGTCTTGATGTTGTCAATATAGTAAATTTTCAATAATTAACATGCACACAGTTGATTTGCATCAAGGGATTCATCATCTTTACTCAACATGCATCCTATGACCATGGGTGTGTTAAATGGTGCAGAGTTTTCCATCCCAAATTTCTTCAACACTTCCTTAATGTATTTGATGGATTCACAATTATAATGAGAGGTAGGGTGAATCAATATAATGACAATTTTTACTTATTTAAACTTTTGAACATCATAAAACATCAATCTCGTAAATTAAATAAGTCTCATAAATGAAATAAGTAGCACAAGATATATGTGGAAACTCTTACATGAGATAACCACAAAAATTCTTTATATAAAATATCTTGTAAGCACCAACCTACAAGAGACACAAATCCCCTCTGCTACTATGTAGATACAAACCTGCAAGAGATATTAATCCACTATGCTTCTTTTTTTTAGGAGCCAACCTACAAGAGACGCCTATCCCTATGTTGTTTTATAAGCAAAAACCTACAGGATACACCAATCTCCACTACTACAAGATTTTTAGGCACCAACCTATAGGAGACAACAATCCTCATTGCTACAAATATTCGTAGGCACCAACCTACTTCACCAAGTTTTCTTGCTTCTTCACAATGTATGTTGGTTGCTTCAACATTAAGCAAGTTTGCTTGCTACTTCTACATTCAATAGGTCTGTTAATTACTTCTACCTTCACCATGTTTACATGTTTCTTCTTCCTTCATCAACTCTACTTCTCCTAAAACATGTTGCTTTTCTTCCCGAGAATAAATTTGCATGTGAAAAGTAGGACACTTGCCTTCACCTTGTAGTTGGGATTGGTATCCGATTCAATGGGAACAACATGTCACATATTTAATTTTGCAAATATGATTAAAATTCCTTGTAGATTCAAACTAATTATGTAATTTGCTAAAGAAAAAGACTTGAATCTACTCTACTCATCAACGGAAACAATTAAGCGATCGAGAAATCACAACATAAACATGAGAGGAGATTCAATCACATATACTCGTAGATTTATCTAAGGGGGAAGAAACTACTCAAAACCCCTCCCTATATGTATTGCATTAATTAAGGAATCGTATGAATACAATATGATATGCTCAACCTTGAGCTCAACCTACACAAGTATTTTCTATCCTCTGCCTGACTAACTACCTTTGGCTAATACTTAGCCAAATTTCCAAGCCTCTGAGCTCCTATTGGCTTGTGTTTTTCGTCAAGGAATTATCCCCCTATTAATTAGGGATATTCCCACTTAGAATTGCGCAATCCTTGTAAGCCCTTATCTAACTGCATGCACCACCTGTACAATTTGGAATTGTCTACAACTGATAATACATTGCCCTTAAAATTCAATACCAACTAGGTAACTTGAATTTCATACATTCATGAGTTAATTAAGGTTGATTGATCAGTTAACTCGTTCAACACTGAAGATGCACCCCACTGCTAGACCTCCTACTAGTTCCTCCAACAGTTGGAACTAGTGTAATTGGCCTTAACTCAATTTAACTGAATTAAAGTGTTACAATTGAAATTAACTCAACCTAGGGTCATAAAATTTAGGAATGACTGTACACAACTCAATTTAAGCCCTCAACTCGAATTAACTAAGCTAAATAAGTGATAACAACTCATTTAACTCATTCAAGTTGTCTTGTGATGTGGAATTTCGATTTTCTCCTAATTTAATCAAGGACAAAATTAAATTAGAAATTTCTTACTACATTTTCAACACTCCCTCTCATCAAGAAAGTGATAAGTGTTGTACTGCATGCATCACTTATCTCAGTTGTTGCTACAACTACAACATCTGCAACTGAGAAGCATCCAAAAAAACAAACTGAATCAACTATGTTTGCAACTGTATACTGAGAAAATTGTGTTGTTGTTAACTCTATTACTGAGCCTCCTACTCTACTATCAACACTCCTTTTCACTCCTCAGTATCTGACTAACATTGATCCTCCTACTACTGAATAATGTGGGCCCTTGTAGTAAGGGTAATGATCCATGAGACAGACACACCTCCATGGACCTTGCCCAAATTTCTGCAACTCTTGGACTAAGGATCTATATTGCTCCAACTCACACCTAGCGGTATAATTACATGTGCTCCCTCTGCCCACTTGGCTCAAACTCTCTCCGTGCTGGAGGTCTTGTCTTGAGTGGATGTCTCCACTCGACCTCCTCTCTGCTTCTCCATCTGTGGATGCTCCACAACTTCCTAAAGTTTCTTCTGAGGCTACATGTTGAGAGGTCTAACATGCTCCCTCTCAACCACCAAATCTATATTTTATGCCTTTCTCATCAAGGCTTTACATGTGTCTTCTACCTCAAGTGCATATAGGTTCTTAACTTGATCCCCGATCTTCTCCACTTGTCCCATGGCAATGTGTCTCCAAAAAGCCTTTCTTTTGTTGAATATCACATCATATCCATGGTCTTCCAACACCACTACGGAGAAAATATTCTTCTTTAGACCCAGAAACAAAATCACATCCTTGAGTCTGATATGGGAGCCAAACTCCCTCTAAAAGGTGACAATAATGATCTCGGTCGCACTATACCACATTCTTCCCATCATTGTTCTTGTCATGCATGTGATTAGAGTGAAATCAAGCTCGAACTGTGAAGGTAAATCTTCACCTACTACAGCTACTGCAGGCTCCTTCTTTCTTTCCTTCTTCGATGGGAATTTCATGGCATAGTGCCTGAATTCGTGATAGTGAAAGCACTTGATTTTGGAAAAGTCTTCTCCTTTCCCTCTTGGTTGGAAATAGCCTCATGTTGGGACTTATTCCCCTTGGTCTTATTTCCCTTACTGATTAATGAAAATTCCTCTTCTTCTTCTTTGGATGAGGTCCCATCTCTTGTGTTCTACCTTATCTCCTCCTGTACCGAATCAGACCATAATCGCTCCCAATTCGGTAGCTTCGCCCTCCCATTTACTAGATCTTGGTAGTTGTGCTAGCTCTTGGGAATGCCTAGAAGTGTTATGCTTACCAGATCATATTCAACAATTGTAATACCAACACTCCCAAGTTCATCCTGACATTGAGTGAACCTTCTTAGGTAATATGGTATTGTGTCGCCATTTTTCATATGGGGTATCCTTCCCATAGAAATTCAAGACAATATGATCTTGAACTCCTTCTAGTATGATTCTCCTTGCCTTGCCCACACATTTCTTCCACTATGCCAGATCTTGAGCATCAATTGTCGGAGGCTTAGGAATATCATTGTTTATGAATTCCTTCAACTTGTTATCTTCCAACACTGTCTCCATCATGTCCTTCCAAGAAATATAATTCTAGCTATCCTCAAGGGCATACTCAAGTCTCAATCCATAGAATGACATCCTACTAGATTTTAAGAATGATACTACAAAATTTGATTCATCATCAAAGACAAACTCGAATTCTTATCTTCTATTGTGATTCTTACCCTGATACCATGTAGAAATTCCTTGTAGATTCAAACTGATTAAATAATTTTCTAAAACAGAAGACTTGAATATACTCTACTCATCAGTGGAAACAATTAAATGATCTAGAAATCACAACATCAACATGAGATAAGATTCAATCACATATTCTCATAGATTTATTTAAGGGGAAATAAAGTACTCAAAACCCCTTTCTATTTATATTGCATTAATCAAGGAATCTGGATGAATACAATATGTTATGCTCAACCTTAAGCTCAACCTGCACAAGTATTTTCTATCCTTTTCCTGAATGACTTCCTTTGGCAAATACTTAGCCAAATTTCCAAGCCTCCAAGCTCCTATTTCCTTGTATTGTTCCTCAAGGAATTAGTCCCCTATTAATTAGGGAAATTCCCAATTAGAACTGCACAATCCCTGTAGGCCCTTCTCTGACTGCATGCACACTTGTATAATTCAGAATTGTTTACAACTAATAATACACTTCCCTTGAGCTCTAATATCAATTGGGTAACTCGAATTTCATGCATGCATGATTTAATTAAGGCTGATTGATTTGTTAAATGGTTGAAAATTGAAGTTGCACCCCATTGCTAGACCTCCTACTAGTTCCTCCAATAGTTGGAAACTAGTTTAAATGAACTTAACTCAAGTAAATTGTTACAACTGAAATCAACTCAACCTAGGCTACTAAAATATAGGAATCACTATACACAACTCAATTTAAGCCCTCAACTCAAATTAACTAAGCTAATTGAGTGATAACAACTCATTTAACTCATTCAAGTTGTCTTGTGATGTGGAATTTCAATTTTCTCCTAATTTAATTAAGAACATAATTAAATTAGGAATTTCTTGTTGAATTTTCAACACATAGGTACCTAGAGATGTCTTCTTTGTCACATCCAAATTTCACCGTCTAAAACATCTTAGAAAAATAGTCATAGAAAAAATGTGAAACATACCTTTTTAAAACATGCTTCATGAGAATTCAGGAACACTAAATTCCTTAGCGAAACAACATTTGAAATTTCTATTATAAGTAACTTGAGACTCTTCTCTATCTCCTCTACATTCCATATTTTGAAACATCACAAAAAGAAATATATAACGAAAATATTAAGTGTTGGTCGCTCGAATTGTTATTGACTAACAGTCGAGCACCACATTAATTTGTCAACCCGGGAAAGTCCTTTTATTTCAAAGGTGACCTCGTACTGTATGTACTTTAATTTCAAAAGCATTAAAAGCTGTAGTAAAACAAATTTAATTCCTATCAAACACTTACTCTATGTTACAGCAGTCTTAAACTATTGCAGAAATGAAATGAAATTAAGTAAAGGTAACAAATCTGCAGAAAAATGATGGTTGTTTGTAACAGAGGACCAGGACCCTATCCTCAGAATAAGGACGCCCAGCACCTGCCTCTGTGATCAGTCGCCAATACACACCAAAATCCTATTCACCGGTGACCCACTTCTCACAGCGCCAATCGATTAAAGGAACAGTGTATCAGCAAAAGGAAAATACCAGAAGCAAGGCTAAACACATACAGAATTAACACACACTTAATAGGAAAGGAATGGGGTGAATCTTGTGAAGAAGGTGGGCCCTGTCCCTCTCACAAGATTCCCCTGCACACAAATACTAAATTGAAATGCTCAGAACAAAACTTTATTCATCTTCCAAGAGTTCAATTACAACAGAAGTTCGACCTTCAGCACTACAATGATTCAGTATCACCCGCTCGTCTTTCAACTATAGATGTCTCCTCTTTATAGAAGAGACATCTATTACAATAGATTGTCCTATAGTTTAATTATTTTGTACAAAAATAGGAAATTGATTCCTGTTACAGCATACTGTTACAACCATATATTATCTTTGTCATCCTTGATTAATCGGTCCTTTCCGCTGTTGCAAAATGGATGATCTTCGTCTATTTCCTCAGATTCCTCATGCTATCTTCGGTTACTCTGCTGTTATTGCTGATTCGGTACATCTTAACCATCCCTTAAAATATTTCGTGCTGTTCCTGGTGTTCCCGCGTCTGTGGCTGGATTGACTTGATCATGCTCTATCATCATCGGCCGAGTATAGCCCTGCCAGCTTTAGACAGTTGTTGTTGCGAATTGAGACATTTCCTGCTTTAGTCAGTTCCTGCTTCTGGTGTTGCAGCAACTGCACAGTTGTTGTTCCTGGTGTTGCAGCAACTGTGAATCATGATTCTGTGGACTTTGAACAATTCCAATCAACTGTCAACGACTTAGCTAATTTCCAAAGATTAATTGTAAAGATAACATGAATATGTGTTGAATAATTAATCATATAGCAAATGAGGAGAGTTACTTCATACCTTG
>APFE031252763.1:111690-127510 GCA_000404065.3 Pinus taeda
CAAATGAGGAGAGTTACTTCATACCTTGGGATGATGAGGTCAAAAATGATATCAAGGGTTTCAATTCATAGGTTAAAAAGAGTAATATCATAACAAAATGTAGGGTCAAAAATAGACAATTTAGAGTCCTAACATTAAGCTAACACGTTAAAAGAGAATAAAGGAACATTCAAGAAGCCTAACTTCCTTAGATCATATCTCATAAATTAATAGTGAACCAAGGTCTGTAATTTGAGACAAAATTACATGATGATATTCTATTTGGATCCTCCAAGTTTCGTAGTTTGAAACATCCTAGAACAAAAGCTACAGTGAAACTTCTAAGCTAACCTATTTGAATAATATTTTAGGAGCATTCATGAAGCCTAACTTCCTTGGAGATATCTCTGAAATGATAATGCGCGAAGGTATGAAATTTGAGCCATAGGTACATGATGTTATTCTATCTGTATCCTCCAACATTCATGGTCTAAGACATCTTATGACAAAATTTATAGCGAAAATTTCAAGTTGCCCTATTTGATGAGGATTTCAAGAGCATTCAGGAAGTCTAACTTCCTTAGATAATATCTCTTAAGTTATAGTGAACCAAGCTCTAAATATTGAAAAATATTTACATGATGATCTTCTATTTGTATCCTCCAAGTTTCACAGTCTGAAACATCCTAGAAAAAAAATTTATAGCAAAGATTCCAAGATGACTCGTTCACCCCATAAATCACATTTTTGCTTCCAACTTTATGCTCAAAGAATTACTTGAAAATATATTTTTTAACTCCTCTTGTGACCTCGACTTTTTCTTCAATGAATTGGTGATCAAATGCAATCATATTTTCTTTATTTATAGTGTTATTATGCTCACTTGTGGGGTTGAATTGTAAAAACGGTTGGCCGTTGTGCTTGTACATTGGTTGGGTCCTGTTAATGAAATATTTCATATCTCCTCATTCCTATGGAATTAGAGGGAGTGTCATATATCATTGGTAATGTATCAGAATAATATTTCTAGCCATATATACCATTCTCCCATTTGATCTAGATAATTGGAGTAAAATTTCTCTCAAAGATAGGGTATCCCAATGGGGCATCAAAAGTACAAAAACAATATTTCCAACAATCTTCATTTTCCAATATTTATCTTGGACATAAGTAGTCTCCCCCTGTCTTTGACATCAATGACAATAATATTTCCAACAATATTTAGTTTAGTAAATGAATATGTATTTATTATATTGAACCTATAGCCTAAAAAGAATAACAATTCTCCAAGCATGAACATTTCAAATTCTTTCTGCAAGCCTTTTGCTCATTGTGTCAACATCACTTCCAAAAATAATATTCAGATATACCACAATCATTAATATTTTTTCATTATATGTTTTTATATAAAGTTCATTGTTTGTTGCTCCTCTTTTGAATCCTTTCTATTGCGGATATTTGTCAAGTCTTGAGTACCAATCCCTAAGAGCTTGTTTTAGGCCATACAATACTTTCTTCAATCTGCACACAACATTTTCATTTTCTGACATTTGAAATTATTATGGTTGTTCAACATATACCTCTTCTTCTAAATTTCCATTAAGAAAGGTTGACTGGACATCCATTTGATAGACTTTGGAGTTTTTGAAGCATACAAATCCCAAGAACATTGTTATGGATTCTAATATTGCAATTGGAGCAAAGGTATCTTCTAATTCCACACCCTCAACTTCAACAATCCTTTACACAAAAATCTAACGTTATGTCTCACTACTTGTCCATCCTCATTCAACTGGTTCCTAAAGATTCATTTGGTGCCAATCACATTCTTGTCTTTTGGTCTGGGCACAAGTTCTCATGTCTCAGTTTTCTTGATTTGATTCAACTTTCCTTACATAACACTAACCCAATGCTTATCTTCACTAGCTTGAGAAAATTTCTCGGGCTCTATTTTGGATAGCAAAGAAAATTTTTCATGCTTTGGTGTACTTATCAATTTCCTTCTAGTATGGACTCCAAAATTTTTGTTACTGAAAATAGAAATTTTTGGATGATTCTTCTGTATATATCTAGATGGAGTCTTTAGATGTTTATTTTATGTTTCCTCCTCTTCTTCTTGGTCCTTATTTTCTTCCTCTTACTCTTCTTCTTCCTTTACTTTCTCTTTGTTGATTATCTCCTTTGGAACTCCATTTTCTTGTGACTTTTCTTTTTGAGACAATGATTCATCCACTTTTACATCAATGCTCTCTACCACTTTTTTTAGTCTTTTGTTGTAACATTTTTAGTCATTACTTCTAGGTGCATAACAAGGAAGGTTCCTTCATCTCTTCTAGAAGAAAACTTACCTAAATTGTCTTGATTTATCAATATGTAGCACTTTCTTCCAAATACTTTGAAATATTTCAATATAGTTGGTCTGCATTTCCATAATTCATAACGAGTTTTATCGTTGCTCACTTTCCATAATTCATAAGGATTTTAATTCAGAATGTAGATTAATGCACTAATTGCTTCTCCCTAAAATATGTTTAGTATATTTGAATCATTGAGCATTGTTCTTTCCATTTCTTGCACTCCCTTATTCTTCCTTTCTACAACTTTGTTTTGTTGTGGAGTCCTTTCCATTGGGAAATGTCTCTTAATTCCATGATTCTCACAAAATTCATTGAATTCATTGGAACTAAACTCAACTCCATTTTTATCTTAAGCATTTTATTTTTAGATCAGCCTCATTGTCAACAAGACCTTTGAAAGCTTTTAACTTCTCAAATGGTTTTGATTTTATTTTAAGAAAATTGATCTATGCCATTCTTATGAAATCATCAATAAGTAGCATAAAGAATCTATCATCTTTTAATGTTTTTGTTCTTGGTAGTCTGCAAAGATATGTTTGAACAAGTTCCAATGGCCTTGACGATGAGTGTTTTTTGTCTTGAATTTGACTCAGGTCTGCTTCCTATCTTGGCATGGCTTGCAAATAGTGTCATTCAATTTTTATATCATTGGCATGTCTCTCACTACTTGTGCTTTTTTGAGGTTTACTAGATTGTTAAAGATAATATGACCCATTCTCCTATGACATAAAAAACTTTCATCCAATTGTTCCATGCATCATTTTTCTCCTTTAATTGCACTTAGGACATATACATTACTTGAGGTCCTAGTTTAATTTGCCACTAATATTCCATAGTTTTCCTTCCTTATCTCAAATCCTTTATAACAAAATGTGAGAACATATCCTTGATCACACATTTTACTTACACTTATTAGATTTTGTTTTGAACCTTCAATATACTAACATTTTGATTTTTAATCATTCCATTATCAAGACTAATTGTCCCCTTCCCATCTATCCTTTTTGATTCATTATCTCCAAAATTAACATTGCCTCCTTTTTCTTCTTTTACAGCAAGAAATTTACTTTGATAACCTATCATGTATTTTGACCATCCACTTTTAATACCATTGGCTTCCTTTGTTTTGAGCATATAGAGAAAGCCAATATTCTTCATGTTTTTCTTGCTTCCTTCATGTTTTTCTTGCTTTCTTTCTTCCATACCTTTGTGAATTCTTCCCTTTGTTTGGTAATATATTCTTCCTTTCTTTGCATAGGAAACCCTATTTTACTACTTCTACAATCACATTCTTTGTGCCCATAATTATAGCACATATATCATTCAATATGATCTAATAAGGGAGAAAATGAATTGCAATTTTTAACAATATCATTAAGACTTATAGTTTTGTTTCTCACATAACCATCTTTTGAGATATTATAAACTCTTATGTTTCTATTTCTCACATAAGCTCTACAATTTATTGCTTTGGAATAAAATTATTACAAGCAAAGTAATAATCAAAGAAGAGATTTTGATACCAAGATGTGAAATGCCTTCTTGGTGGGGCAACTCCTGTGAATTCATTCTTGACGATTTTGTGAGAAAATTTAGGCCTCTACTAGTCTTCAACTCCTTTCTTGGCGTTGCTTTCATTGCTTATAGAACTTTTGAAAAAAAGTATCTTTTTTTATCCTCCACTGCTTTCCTGATGATGCTTTCTTTGTTGATGCAACCCTTTAAGAAATTATGCCTTTGTTAGTCCTCAACTCCTTCCTTGATGATGCTTTCATTGTTGATAGAATCTTTGAGAATATTTTCATATATTCTTGGTTTTTCTACATTTTCTTTGTTTAATGTCTTTTTGTTTGTTTCACCTTTGGAGGTATTATGATTTTATTTGTAACCAAGACCTATTTTGATGAAAGGTGACCTTTGGAAGCTGAAAATATCAACAAATAATTTAGAACGTTTTCCAAATTTCAAGCTTTGATTCATTTGAACATTTTCCTTTTCTAGTTCCTTCCATGAGAAATAACTTTTGCTTCTAGCATCTCAATTTTTTTTTCCTTTATCTTCAGCTGGCTTCTCATTACTTCTTCTATCCTCTTTGCCTCTTCTAGTTATGCCTTCAGGATGGAAACTGATATTTCATCAAGATCGTGATCCTTTTTCTTCTCAAATTTCTACAGTAGCTCCTACTTTTTGACCTTGCCTCTGAGTCTGTCTATTTCTTCTAGGGGACTAACAAATTATTCTTCAAGGTTTACTTCCTCATCAATATATTTATCCTTTGAATCTATTTTATCTTTATGATTGTATTCATTTTCTTTATTATCTACCTAGGCATCCATGGCTATGAATGGGAATTATTCTTTGTCAACATCAATCGCATATCCATTACTTTCATCTAAAGAGTTGCTATCTTCTCTACAGTATAAGCTTCCTTCTTGTGATATCTTCCTTTTATGTGTATATATGATCTACTTCTATTTTATGTTCTTCTTCATCATCACTATCCTTTATTTTGTATATGGACATTTAGTAGCAAAATGACATACTATACCACAATTGAAACATTTGAATGGTACCTTACGTTTGAATTTTCTAGATTCTATTTTCAGCTTTCTCACAAATTGTGCTTTGTTTGCATCTAATTCGTTGCTATAATAATCATCATATTGAAATATGCTTCCTTCAAAGTTGAATTTCCTTTTTCCATCCTCATTCCATATGAAGTGAGAATCCTATGTAGCTCATTCATCTTCATATTTTCCATATTCTTCATTTCTTCAATAGTTGAAACCTTTGCATCAAATATTAAGGGGGGAGATCTTAGCATCTTTTGTATAATTGTTGTTTCCTTAACTTCTTCACCAAGTCCTTTAATAGTATTATCAATGTCATCCACATAATGGAAGAAAGTTGCAACGTCTTCTTCTTCATTCATCTTCAAGCTCTCAAATTGTCTTTTATGGGTTTGAAGATTTTCCCTCTTTACCTTGTCATCTCCTTCATAATTGTTTTGAAGTTTTTTTCCAAATGTTATTTCTACATTTACAATGCATTACTTTAATAAACTCTAATTTTCATAAGCCACACAAGATTTCATTGTTTTTGCATTATTTACACAAGCCTTCTTACCATCTTGATTAGATGGGGGAGTTGTTGGAGCTTTGTAACCATCCGCTACATATTGCCAGACGTCAAAACCAAGAGACATTAGATAAATCCTCATCCTTACCCTATATAAGGAATAACTTGTTAAATTGAATAATGGATCTATACTTGTTAAAGAACCTTCATGATTTTCCATGGTCCCTCTAATATATTCCTTCAAGTGGTTGGATTTCTTTTGAAGGAACCTTCTCCTATACCAATTGTTGGATTCACACTTATACTAAGGGTGGGGTGGGTGTGAACTAGTATAAGACAATTTCTTACTTATTTAAAATTTCATGAATTATAATCAAACAATCTCACATATGGAACACAAGATATAAATGAAAATATATTTATAACATATCTTCATAGGCACCAACCTATAGGATACACCAATCGTGCTTGTTGCAATATTTGTAAGAACCAACCTATAGGAGATACCAATCCCCTCTACTACAATATTTGTAGGCACTAACCTACAGGAGACACCAATCCCCTTTGTTGCAAGAATTGTAGGTACCAACCACAGGAGACAAAAATCCCCTTTTTTTAAAATATTCATAAGTACCAACCTACCTCTCTAAGTCAACTTCTACCTTCACTAGTATTTCTTATTGCTTTTTCCTTCAACGGGTATGCTTCTCCCAAAAAATATTTTCTTTGGCCTCTTCCCAAGAAAAACTTGTACAACATGTCACATGTCCAATTTTGCAAATATAATTCCACTTTTGTATGTCTCCTTGGATCTCTAATTTTTCTATAGTCTGAAAAGTCCCAGAAAATATATTATAGCAAAAATGTGAGTGACATGTTTGAAGTTGATTTCAGGACTATTCAATAACCCTAACTTCTACAAGGCATATCTATGAAATTATAGTGAACCAAAGTCTGAAATTTCTACGACATGTACCTAGAGATCTCTTAGACTCTTTATCCTCAATATTTCATAGTATAAAACATCTTAGGAAAGAATTTATGGTGAAAATGTCAAGTTGGATTGTTTGAAGCATATTTTAGGAGAATTTAAGAACCCTAACTTCCTCATATCATATCTCTAATATTATAGAAAACCAAAGTCTAAAATTTATATGATAGGTGCACAAAAATATCCCCTTTATCTCCTCCATGTTTCATAGTTTGAAACATCCCAAAAGAAAAGTTGTAAAGAAAATTTTAAGATGGCTTGTTTTAAACATATTTCAGAAGCATTTAGGAACCTGAACTTACTAAGATCATATCTCCAAAATTGCAATGAAAAAAATTATGAAATTTCTACCACTAGTACACAAATATCTACCCTCTATCTTCTCCAAGTTTCACGGTCTGAAGCATCCCATAAGAAAACTTATAGTGAATATTTCAAGATGAGTTTTTCCCTCCATAAATCACATTTTTGCTCCAACTTTAAGATGCCCGAAGTATTCCCCAGATTTTGTTGCACTCTTCACATATCTTCTTGTTCATATGGTCTTTAAATGCACTTTTCTATCTTTTATTTATAGTGCTTCTATGATCACTTATGGGGCTAACTTGTAAAATTGGTTGCACCAACCTGATAGAATATGTCATATCTCCTCATTCATATGGAGTTAGAGGGAGTGCCATATACCATTGGAAATATCGCAAAATAATATTTTCAACCATATATCCTATGTTCCAATTTGACCTAACTATTTAGATTAAAAATGCCTTCAAAGATAGGTTATCCAAACTGTGTATCAAGAAAAAAGTGGTTATCCAAACAATGTTTCCAACAATCTTCATCTTGTAATTTATATCTTGGACATCTATAGTCTCCCCTAATACTTGATATCAATAACAACAAAAATGTGAACAAGTAGTTTATCAAGTCATCCTTCCATAACTAGTGTTAAAAAATGATATCATTGTCATCACCTCGCATCACAATTAGATATTATATTTGTTATTATAACAATAATAAATGAGTAAAATGGAATTCATCATTCCACAATCAATATCAAAAAATGACATTATCATCACCTTGGGTCACAAATTAATACTATATTTGTTATCGTATCAATATTAAATAACCGCAATTCCTGGATGCGGGTGATCGGGACAGCTAACAGGACGATGGCGGTGGGAGCAGTCGGCGCATAGAGTACTTCCTGCGCCATCTGGCTTCATCTGTTGCTGGCATTTAATATTCCTGAGAGCTCATTCAAAACAGAGTTAATGAGGCCCGACGTTTTACACAGGCTCCCCTGCTCAAATCAGATGGCGCAGATCCATTTCAGCTGTTCCATTCTCTTGCAATTTAGGCCTCCTCGCAAGTGCTATGCTCTGTCTGGTGAAGGTTTAAGGCTTCCATGGTATTCAGGCCAGTGGAGCAACTACGTTTATGGTTTTCTTGGTTCGCTACTACCCCTACAGCATTCTCCTCAGCTGTATGCCTTCCCGCTCTCTTAACTCTCATCCCATCTTGTTAAATCGCCCTCTTCCCATCTCCCCTGTTCACCTTAGCATTGTTGTTCCTGCGCTTTACTCTCGGGGCATCATGACTATCCTGCGACAAAGAATGGGATGCCGTAGGGGTGGAGTTCGAGGTCGTCCGGTGTGCCATGCCTCGTTCTCTTCAGTTGATACATTCACTGGCTCTTCCTCTGAGAGTCATCCTGCTCCCAGACGTGGGGGAGGTCGAGGTAGGGGAAAATGGGTGGCAACTTCGAGCTCCCATCACACTCATGAGCACTCGGCCCGCTTTCAAATTCCCTGCACGCTAAGCAATCATTCTTTCATAGCCACAGTCACAATTCAGTTAAGTGAGGGCGCAGTAGGCATGGTTTCGGCTTCTCCTCACGCTCCACCAAAGCCGGGGGTTGAAGACTTTCCAAGCACCTCTCAGAATCAGTGCCAGCAGTGTGAAATCCCAAAGAATTCGGCATTCCAGGTCCAGCCTACTGCGGCGCATTCAAATCCTCCAGGCGATGGGACTCCACCAAAAGAAAAGGGCCTTCCCTCGGATGAGGACGACCTCTCAAGTTTTGGCTGTCCAATTGTGGAAGAATCGCCCTCCAATGCTCATGATGCCTAAACAGGTTGTCGTCCTTTTTGAAATTATCATGTATGTTCAAAGGAAATGCTCTGTTGTTTTCTGTCTCAGTTCATTCGGTCTCTGTCTATGTCAACAGTTAGAGTCAATAGTATCAACCCTGTTATGCAGTTTTGGGATTCCATACAGTCTTCATTTTGTCAAAGCGGTTCCGGTTTAAAGGCTATGGTAATAGTTCTAGATCTAAGCGGTCTGATGCTTGTTTCAATGGATTATTTTCCAAATTTATCATGCGAGAAAGCCATTTTCCACGCTAGACCTCTTGAAACTGCCGCCTCATTGTAAAATTTTTGTGTCAATAATAGAAATAGACTTATTCAAATAATATTAATAATATTAAATAACCGCAATGAAAATTGTCATTCCATAATCAAACCTTAAAAATGATATTATTCTAATCACCTTGCATTGCAAATGAATATTATATTTGTTATTGTATCAATATAAATGACCACAATGGAAGTCATCATTTCATAATCAACATTACAAAATGATATTATTCTCATCACTTTGCATCACAAATGAATATTATATTTGTTGTTGTAGCAATATCAAATGATCACATTAGAAGTCATCCTTGCATAATCATTATCAAAAATTGATATTATTATCATCACCTTGCATCACTAGTGAATATTATATTTGTTGCCTAATCAATATTAAATGACCATAATGGAAGTTGTCCTTCCATAATCAATATCCAAAAATGATATTATTCTCATCACTTTACATCACAAAATGAATATTATATTTGTTAGCGTATCAATACAAATGACCACAATAGAAGTTATCATTCCATAATCAATATCAAAAAATGATATTGTTCTCATCACCTTGCATCACAAATGAATATTATATTTGTTATCGTATCCATATTAAATGACCACACTGGAATTCATCCTTCCATAATCATTATCAAAAAATGATACTATTCTCATCACCTTGCATCACTAATGAATATTATATTTGTTGTCATATAATATTAAATAATCACAATGAAATACCTCTTTCTTAATCAATATCAAAAAATAATATTATTCTCATCATTTTGCTTTGCAACTAAATATTATATATATTTTCACAACAATATTAAATGATTATGATAAGAAGCATATTTCCATTATCAATATCAAAAAATGATATTATTTACATCACCTTACATTACAAATGATTATTATATACATTATCATATTAATATTAGAGGACTAAAATGAAAAGCATTCTTCCCTAACAAACATAAAAAAACAACATTATTCTTATCATCTTAATGAATACTATATTTATTGTCATGACAAAGACCTAATATGGTTAGCCATCCGCTGGCAACTCATCAGGTGCCGAAGGACCTTTGCAAGTTTTTTAATTACTTTTTCCAGTCAAATTTATTCATAAAGTTGTTGGAATCATAAATTTGACTTATAAACTCTGCATAATCTAAATATCCTTATTCATTGAAAAACATGATTTAACTAAAAATTGTTTCAAGTGATTTCAGCCAAAATATCAAATGACTAAAAGAAAAGCATTCTCATAAATCAAATATAAAAACAAAGCAAACAACATTATTTCTATCATCTTTAATGATATAATTATATTTATATCATATTAAATAATTATAAATAACATAAATATACAAAGTAAATTATTTTTATTTAAAATAATATTGTTCTTCTTCATTAAAACCGACAAACAATATTTTTACATAAATTAAAAATTATATATATTTATATAATTTAATTGTATAAATATATAATTTTTAATAATGTCAGTTTCAAAATCTTTGTTGCAATATTGAACTTTCTAGCCTTTTACGTTTTCGGTAAGTTTCTCTCCAAGCTTTTTGAGCATAGGAATAAAATCTTAAATCAAACTAAATAATTCGTTTATTTAGGCCCAATAGACCAAAGTTTGGTCTCAGTGAACATTAACAACCACCACCACCATCATATCATCAATATTAGTTTTGTTTGGTTGTAGTGTAACTATTTTAAGTTTAAGAAGTTTTTTAGTCATATTTTCTAGTCAAATTTATTCATAAATTTGTTGGAATCATAAGTTTGACTATAAATTCTACTTAATTTATTCAAAAATATAATTTATATAACAAAAAAAAATCAATAATTTAAACTAAATTGTTTTACGTGATTTTAGCCGCAAACAAAAAACAAAATCTAAAATTAAAATCAATCTACATTAACCATTTTCATACTTTAAGCAACAAACAATATTACACATGTTAATCAACATTAATTTAAAAAATACCTATAAAATTTCTTTTAAATAGCCAACATAACAATAAACAATCAAATGGATCTTCTATAATCTTCTTTCCTAAATAGAACTACTAACCGGGCCAACCAAGCTGCGATCTTAAAACTTTCCTATGCAAACCCATCTAAAATTTAAATTAAAAAAATGGTACTCTTTTCCTTAATGAATACTTTTTTTTCACAAGCCTTTCTTATTCAATACTATTTTTCCAAATTTTTATTAAATCATATTTTCCTCAACCTCCGCTCATAATTAACTTTTCATTTATTTTTCCTTAAACCTTTTTATATAAAAAAAAAAAAAAAATATATATCATCATATATTCAATATATATATATTAGTTAAAATATTCTTTTATCTAATAAAATATATCATACATGCTATATATATCTTTATATGTAATATATCAAACTATAAATGTATCATTGGCCTTGTTAGTGTCAGTGTTTGCATACTTCCATCACGGATCAAATTTGCTCTTTGCATTTTCATTTTAGGGGTCCCATACTGAACTTTTTACATCATTTCATTAGGTCATGTCAAAGTGATCCACTGATGGTTGTCTTCTCTTCAGAAAATCTAATTTCTTCCTCATAAAGTATACTTGTTGACCCATCTTCAGGTTGTCTTCAGTCATGGTTTCATGGTCAAAATGCAATCATGTCTTCATTAGGTCATAGGGGATATTTTCATTAGGTCTTAGGGTTTCATTTCCAAGGTCAAGGGCATGATTTAAAGGTGTAAATAAAAGGCAACAAGGGTATGAGGATGATAAATAAATCAAGAATGATGGCTAGTAAGTCATAATCACTATATAATTATCTTTTTAACTAATGTAATTTTCACCTCAAAAAACATGTTTTTGAGGTGAAAACAGAGTATTTGAGTTAATTTGTATTTCTTATGTAATTTTAAGTCACTTTATGTAATAAACGAACCCGGTTGCACCAATGCATCTCTCTTTGCAAAAAGACAAAGAAACACTGCAAAAATCAATTCAAATTCAGCATTGTCCACCTGAAAAGGAACAAAGAAGAAAAGGCATTAAAAACGGAGATTTAAAAAAAGTCAAGAAACATTAGAAAGTGGGTTTTTTCTAGTGAAAAATCAAAATCTACTCCTATATAAGGTGTCACATTTCATTTTCAAGTTCATCATTCTCATTTGGCAAAGAAGGAGTCAAAAAGTGAAGAAGAGAGGAGAGGTTGAGTGAGTTTTGGGCCAAGGAGAAGTGGTGTTGCGCTTCTAGAGTTTGGCGCTGCGCGTTTCAAGCGCTCTGCGCTTTTCCTAGGGGCATCCAATGGACAAATGGCTTGCATTTTTGGATTCAAAGCGATGAGTACATGCACCCTATGGATTTACTAAGTTTTTGGGGCAGAATTGGTCCACCAAAAAGTCAAGAAAATACCCTAAAAATGACCTTTCTGCCACTTTTTGGACACACAGAAGCAGTCCTGGGAGAATCAACTTTTGAGGGGTCAAATAAGCTTCAAATGAATAAATTCCAAGTGTTTTGGAAAGTAGACTTGACGAAATTTCCAATGAGCTATCATGAGCTCAATTTGGATGTCGGGAAGGCCTCCAAAAAGGACCTGAAAGTGGAGCTACATGTTGGACCAGTGGCACTATGCGTATGGCAAATTTTGCACAGGATGGCTATTTTTCTATGTTTTGACTGTGTTCATGAATTTTCTTATGGAGGATGTTTTACTGATGTAAATGATGACTTGGATTGTAAATATGATGGATAATTAATAGTAGAGGGTAGATCCATTAGATTAAAAGTCAATTTGAGCTCAAATGAATCAATTTTTTCACTTTTAGAGGCAAGTTGTTAAGATGTCTATATTCCAGTTTCTTGTTTAGTGTTGGTTAGATTAGCTCCTCATCTTAGGGATTCGACCCCTGAGGATGGGAGGAGCTTGAAACAATGCCTATATCTTCTTCTTCTTTCTCATTGTAAAGGGTTGGACTCAGTTGGATGCTTATGCCTTGATTGTACATCATTTTGTAGCAGTTTAGCAGGAGATTAATAAAAATTACAGCTATTTCTTTGGGATCCATGTGGTATGGAGTTTAGTTTAGTTTCTTCTCTTGTGATCATAAGTTAATATGTTTTGTGTACTTCATTAATCATTTCATTGCTTCTAAGTGAATGTTTTAAGTTGATACGTAGAATTCATTACGTCAGTGCTTTGCTTTGGGGAAATATTCACCATTATATGTTTTCTACAGTTTGGGAAGGATCCATGGTAATCGCATGTTCTTCCTAGCCTCCCACCAGTCTTAAAACATCTCACCCATCAAGCCCTAGAGTGATAAACCTTATGCCTACCTTTCCCCATTGAATACCCTGCAATTTTGACCTAATTCCCTAGCCCTAACTGTCTGGCTCCTCCTGATCCAGCAAAACCTCTTCAAAATCAAATCAAACCTTATGCTACTATACCTAGCCTAATATCATTTTCCTGATCCAGTCATCTTGGCTGAGATCCTCACAGAGAGAGCCCTCTCCCGGCCTAATAGGGTAGCTACTTGGCTAAGCATGGTTTGTGGTTACCCTGGCATTGCCTTCCTTTAGCTTGAGGTTCAATCCAGGTGATAACATAGTGGTGACCATACTGGGGAGTGAAAGATTAATCACCCCGGTAATATCTTTCAATTGAATTCTTAAGCTTGTGGATGATGAGTTTTAGAATTTACTAGGCTAAATTGGAAAGTTCTAAAGCAATATATAAAATTTCAAAATTGAGCATATTGGCTTCACGAAAGTACACCAAATCCAATCCAGATCCGAATCCTCCAACCATTGTCAGTGATCCTCACAAAATTGGGCGGAAATCTAAGAAAGCTGTAAAGAAATTAAGTGTAGCATAAGAACGATCAAGTGAAGTTTTCATTCCTCATGTTCATTCACTCCCGGAAAGGTTAGACACTCTGCAAGATATTGAGTTTGATGTTCATTTTGAGCAAAGTCTTTTTCGCAGTAAATATTTGAGTTGGATTGATCAAATAGTTGTTGATTCCTCTATATCTCTTGAGTACCCCATTGAAGACTTGTTTACACAAAGTAAATCAGGGTCACAGCTTATTCATGCTCTCGATCAGTTGCAGAACCTTTCTTCAAACGTAGACACTTGGGTGAAAAATAGGCCAGCTTTTAATTTTTGAAATAGTTCCTTTACATCTACTGCAACTCAAACAATTCTTTGCCCACTGCTTTCATCTTTACAGATTGTTCATACTACTCCAACTGTTGTTAATTCCCCTTTGAATATACCGAGTACCCCAATCCTTGCTTTAAATCCACCTCCCCCACCTCGAGTTATGGCTGCTGGTGGGCTCCAGTATTGTAGCAATAATTCTGCAACTCCTGGGACTCCCTTCATTACTTTTATCAACCTGGTAGTTCATAACAAACTTGGAAGCGACGGTGTTGTATGCACAAGTACTAGCTCTTGCCGCAGCTGTCACTTGGTCAGCTGGCACAAGTCCACTAGGGGCTTAAGCCAAGCTTCATGGCTCTTAGAAGAAGCTTTTAATTATGGATGGAAGCTTTAAACTCGGAAGGAAGCTAAGTTCTATTTGTGAAAAGAGATTTGAAAAACTGGAAGGAAGCGGCAAACCTAGCAAACCTAATTCTACCAGCTGTCCCTACTGATTCAAAGATAGAGAATGCAAAAACTATGAAAGAGATGCCATTTACTCTATGAAGGTAAAAATCTACATGGTGTCTAGACTTACCTCTGTACCTAACGGAAAACATCTTTGTGTATTTTTGATTTAAGTTGTCGTTTTCATTCATGCATATGCTTCACTATTCTTTATTGTGCCATTTGGTGGATCAGGAGGTGTGAGGAAATGCTTGGAAAAGGTTGGGAAGGTTCAGAGAGGGTCTAAGGAGTCCCTAACACCCTTCCAAAGAGTTTCACAAAGTTTGGCTATCAAGAAACCTCATTTGTGAGCTTCTACAGGAAGTCTGCAGGGTTCTACAGGATGTTCAGGAATTTCTATAGGATGTTCAGAAATTTCTACAGGATGTTCAAAAATTGGATTTTAGAGGATGGGTGAGTGAGGGAAGATGCATGAATGGATAGGGAGGTAGGATAGGGGCCTGGAATGACCCAGGGACTATTGGATGGAGAGGTAAGAAGGTGTAGAAGGCTGACTTAGCTCAAAGAAGGCTGAACCAATGTTTGCACAAAACGATAGGGTTACGTGGGCAAAAGGACAGATGTGAGACGAGGAACCTAGCTAGGAGATGGAACAGATGGCTCTGATGAGCTTAGATGGATGAAAGAGTGGTAGGGATGCCCTGCACGATGTACATTCAACTGGATCCACAAAGTCTTGCAAATACTCAAAATTCTAGCTAATCTAATCTAACTGACAATAAAATAAATGAACAACAGCTTTATTTGAAAGAGAACCGTGTATATCAACTGTGCAATGAAACATTTCAGAGATCTAAACGCATAACTAACTTCTACAAATGGAAACAGTACACTAAGAATTGCATGGTAAAGCAAACTAGTGTTTTTCTTGGGACAGCACGGTTACTTCAATTCCAACCCCTGATCCAATAAGGATGAGGTGAAACCAAAAGTGTTGTTGGCCCTTTTATTGGAGATTTTTCCTGTTATTATCCTACCAATCTATTTTAAACATCTGAAGCAATTCTATTCATAACCAGTGACCTATTTAATCAATACAACTAAATCTGCCTAACAAAAATACGTTTCAAATGCATAAAAGGAAAACAACGATGCATAAAGGAAAGATAACAGTACAAAAAGGAAGCCCTAGGCTCTCAGGTTGGGCCCAACCCTGAGAGCTATGGCTCCTATAGAAAATTTAGAGTTGATATAAAATCAGACTGCTTCTCATTATCAAAAAATAGTCATAAGTCAAGAGTTATGCCAAAATGGCTACAAGAGAACAAGCTAAAGCTAACAGCACTGTAGTGCAAAATATGCAATGGTTTCAAAAGTCCCTT
>APFE031252769.1:0-20260 GCA_000404065.3 Pinus taeda
TAAATTGTTAAATCACTTCCATTGTAATAGATAACCAGACCAATATGCTGGTATAAATGAAACAAATGCATAGTGGCGAGACTAAATCTGAAGTGTGAAGAGTCATTGATATTTTCTTCAACATGTTATGTTATGTGGTCGATCTCTTCCAAATTTTTTTGAATGGCACCTGTTTTCACAAAATCTAACACCTTAGTGGAAATCTAAGGCAAGTGTAACATGAAAGTATTACTACTATAACCTAGTAAATCACTTACCCTGGTAACTTCAAGAAATTCTTTGGTAAGAGATAATCAAGCATAAGGCCTCTTATATCAATTATAACACCACGACTAGGTTAGGATGTTCAAGTTGAGAACAAGGTGGTTTACTCAAAGAAATTTACAGATTTGATTGTGAGGAGTTTCTAAGAAAAATTATGATATTTAGCAAGTTAAAATAGGTGAATAGGTTACCCCAAACACTATCAAAAGAAGAAAAAGTTGTGGTTGCTGTAAGACCTTTGTGTAAAACTGTATACTTCAGCAATATATCAAGTTAATAATATAAGCAAACAAATGATCCCTTTGACAAGCAAAAGATCAATGAAAACCAGGGATGAAATTACAAGTTAAACTAGGGTCTTAGCAACTAACTAATATTTCTGAAATTTCAA
This sequence comes from Pinus taeda, assembly GCA_000404065.3. NCBI lineage: Eukaryota > Viridiplantae > Streptophyta > Pinopsida > Pinales > Pinaceae > Pinus > Pinus taeda. The sequence continues at coordinate 656 of APFE031252769.1, forward strand.
GAAGTACTTAACATTCCTAAGATGCAAGATGTCAAGCACTAAATGGCTGAAAAATAAATCAATAATGCAGTAATGATGATAAGATCTATTTAGAACCATGCACATGCTCACAAACCCTAGATGTGTAACCTAACTATGGTTGGAAATTAAGGTATAGTTGTCTCAAACCCTAATATAACCCTAAAGCATAAAGAAAATGTTAATATTTAGTTTTAATGATTGGCTATTGGGAGAGAGTAGTGCCTCCTAATTTTTTTGGGGGCTATTGAAGTCAAACCAAGGACTCTTTTAAAAAAGGAAAGCTTGGATTTTGGGTGATAACTAAGGTTTTCTACTATAGTTAACCTTAGAAGATACTCCCATAGCGTGATAACTAGGGTTGTCCACTACAAATCCTAGAATATCCTCGTATGACTTTTACAAACTTTTAAGACAAGATCAAGGAAAGTTTCTCCTAGGGTTTGCACCATCACCACTAAGAACATTTGCACTTAATACAAAAAAATAGAACTTCAAATACTCAAAAATAACCCTTACTAGGTCAAATCATTACTCATCCATAAACCCTAGCCATGACTTGTCCATCAAGCTTGAGAAGTCATTTACAATTCATCCGTAGCTAAGATAAGAATAAGAGTAGACAACTAGTAGTGTATCTCCATAAGCTATGCCACACGCTTTGGGTTCGAGTTTGGGTTTGGCGATGATGAAGTTTGATTTGAGTTTGAATTTTTTGATGAGGTTCAAATGAGGTTTACCATTAGGTTCATCTATATATATATAATTTTAAAATGAAATATAACAAAGAAGAGTAAGAAATCAACATCAATAAACATAAAAAATGTTATCATGGACTTGGAAACTACATGAATAAATTACAAGCTTAAGTTGTGACACAATGTTATCAACTTGAGCTATGAACATGATCAATGGGTATGAGGTTTGATGAAGTTCCTCGAACCTCAAAATTTTCGTTAGATTCGCTGAATTTCAAATGCCAAGGTTGAAGTTTGCAAACATTTTGACATTGTCCGCAAGTAGAAACAATTCAAATGAGGTGAGCACTCCCCTTATTTATATGAAAAACAAGTGTTCTACCTGTACAAGGGATAATATCCTCTAACAGACACATAAAATACATGATATAGAAGTGGATAGGTCTATGGCTTGCCTCTATGATGAAGAATAAATGCTCAAACATCAAGTCTTCCTCAATAAATGTTCCATAAAGGTCTCACAGATTAGTAGAGTGAGTGAGTACATTATACAGGTGACGTCTCCTCCAAAATAGGGTAATAATGCTTAAATATAATGTCTTCTCATGAAGAGGTACAACATCTCACTCAAAAATCATGACACATCATCATAAAGTACTAGATTATCATCCATAATGCTAAATTAGCTAAAGTGTAGTGATATATCATCATAAGGTGCAACGTCCCATCACAAATGCAATGTCCTCAAGGCAAGCAACTCCATGACCTCTCTGTTAGTTTTTGGTAGCAGTAGACCTGTGTTCTAGTCTCTATGGTGTCGAAGAGGCTAAGGAACATGAGATCTCCAAAAGAAAAGCCTTAGAAACACCTCAATTAGATTAATTAGGAAATAATTAAATATTCCCTAACTCTAACTTAGGAAAACTAGAGACTTCAAAAAAGTCACTTGATGAAGTCAATATGATCTCATCCATCGATTGAGATGTGATCATGGTTGTTGAGAAAGTCGATGGGGTTTGGAGAAGTGACACAAGAGATTCACGCAGTTCGACTTACCTAGTTGCAGTGATTCAACAATAGTGTAGTTGAAGCAGAGGGGGACATCGACAGAGGGGTTTCAACAAATATTTGGGAGCAGGATTTTGGAGAATATTTCCTCAGATTTTTTAGTGTCCCAGTAACAAGAGGAGGAGGTCAATTCAACTAGTGCGAGTTGTCAAGAAGAACTCGTTTTAGTTTTTCAATGTCGAATCTGTCACTCGGAGACAAAGCAAGTGGGTCAAAGGAGTTTTAGGTGGCGAAACGATTTGTAGGGAGGCGTTCCTAGAGGTTGTGCAAATTATCCTAGAGTTGCAGTGTGCATTTCTCGCAAGTTGTACGAGTGCTAGGTAGAAGTGCGAGTGGCTTAGGAGAGACTAGATCGAGTTGCAGAGGAGACTTTTTTGTCTCCAGATTATTTTTCCAGTGAGATTACTATTTGTCAGATCTTTGCCATCTTCAGGAAAGAAGATCATTATACTCTTAAAAAGATGAAGATTAATAATAATAAAACCCTCATTTGCTACATTGGTTTTCTCTTTGGGTTTTTTCCAGGAAATTTATCCAAAAACAATGATGTCAAAATTATTTTGTGTGTGTGTGTGTGCATTATTTTCTCAGTTCCAGTGTTTTAAATTATGCAATGTATTTTATTTGTGAAGCATTGCAGTGTGAGTTTATCGATATTTGTCATTAATAATTAACACAAGACAAATAAACTTCATAAGTTAGGAGACAAATTTCCAGATTCTGCAGTTCATGGAAATTTCGCACTCTCCCAAGAGGTGTATCATCATCATCAAGTGCAATGTCAAGCTACAAAGGCAATGTCCAAGCTCAAAGGTGATGAAGTGTGTCAAGAGAAACAATAAGTCATGAAGTAGCTAAACACTCATAATCAAAGAGGTAATGCCCATCATTAATGCCATGGCATCTCCATCCCCCATCCAAAGGGTATGCCCATCCTCCATGGAGTGTGGAAGAAGCATCATTGTCCTCCAAAGGACCATGTCTAAGCATTCATCATCATCAAGTATGGGCTCAAAGAATCAAGAGACCAACATGTATATAAGAGTCATTGTAACATAAACAGTGAGCAATGTTTAATGTAAAAAGCCACATAATTAGATCATATTCGATATCATCTTAAAAATTTACACTACCTAATGATTTTATGTAATTTTCCAAGTTTAGGTATTGGAGGACTATTACAGAACCTTATTAGACATGATTATGGTATGACCTAGGGTTTGCTTCATAGGAATGGTGTCTTTGACATGCAAGATCATGTGTATAATCATCTCCACAGACACCTTTCTAGAGGGAGTCATGCATTGAATTGCCCTTTCATCAACATTCTTTCTTTCCACCCCTTTACTTTCCTTTTTATTTGTGTTCTTTGTTTTTGCTTTGCAAGTCCCATTTTGACGTATATGCATTTCATTGCATAGGGATTGGGATAATTTTGATTAAGTCCTTTATTTAGTTATGAATTAATTGCATTAGTAATTGGGTTGATGGCCTTTTATACAATTGTATCAACCTCGGGCATCCTAGCCCCTTTTTCCCATAGGAGTATGAGTTATGGAACTTTTTGGGATTGATGTAATAACAAACTGTTAAGTTTAGGTATGTTCTATGCTTAGAGAAATTTATTTCAATTTTCATAGTTAGCACAATATCTTTTCCAGATTAGCAATCACATCAGCATTAAAGTAAACTGAAGATAGAACATAAACATAAATTGCAGAAGACAATCCATGACAAGAGGACACAAGATATGGCGCTAGCTAGGGATAAACTCCAGTGTGGGGAAACCCTTGATCAATTCTTCTTATATGTTCTTCAATAGTTCAGCAGAGAGAGAGAGAGATAGTACATTTACAACAAAATTCAACACTTTGACTTATCTAGATAAGAGCACAGATCATCTCTAAGAAGATGATACATGAGATCAGTTGAAGACATGCTGCTTCAACTGATTCTCCAAGGTGACTCCTTCACCTATCATCATGCTGCACCTCGTCATCATGCTGCACCTCATCATCACAATGTTGCATCTTATCATGCTTCATCAATCATGATAGTACCCATCACTGTACTGCATCATGTACCCTCATGTGCCATTGTTGCACCTTGTTTTTGCCACCATGTGCTTGCTGCACCTTGCTTACCATATTGCTGTCCCTATTGCTATTGTAGCACCATGTCTTGATGTTGTCCCAATTGCTATTGCAGCACTATGTCTTGCTGTTGTCCCAATGCTTACTGTTGTCCATGTGCCTTTGCTGCCATGTCATAGTTGTCCCATGTATCTATACAACTCTATGTACCTTGCTATCCCATATATCTTGACAACACTATGTACCTTGTTGTCCCATATATCTTGATAGCACTATGTACCTTGTTGTCCCATATATCTTGACAGCACTATGTACCTTGTTGTCCCATATATCTTGACAGCACTATGTACCTTGCTGTCCCATATATCTTGACAGCACTATGTACCTTGTTGTCCCATATATCTTGACAACACTATGTACCTTGTTGTCCCATATATTAGCATTTTTGTACTAGTTGTCTTGTTGTCCCATGCATCTAACTATCAGTCCACAAAGAGCCCTCAATTTGTTGCATGCTACTACTGATTTTTGCCTAGGGTTCTGTGGATGTACTTCACTGGTTAGGGCACACCAACAAGCCTAACGTATAGGGAGAATACCCCTATTTTCCTCGCTGTCCTTAGAGATGATTGCGGCCTAGTTAGGAGGTCCTTTCTCTCCCAACAATTGCTATAATAGTCCCATACTGCATCCCTATAAACAGAGATATAGACCCCAATATCATGCATAAAACAATCATGAAACTCACCACTAGTCTGCAGCCTGATTTGCACGGTAAAACTGCTCCAATATCTCACCTCAAGCCTTCCTTCTTGCCTCATGCAATGACTAAGAGCTGCAGTTCTTCTTCTCTAAAATCCGCACCCAAAACAGTCCACAAAATTGGACCTGCCTCTGCCCTCCTTGCTCCAAATTCTCACTACATTTTAGACCTTAGGATTGCATTAGGGAATCCAGTGTTAGGGCTACTTTAGGTCTGCATTAGGACAGCCTTTGGGTCTGCGTTAGGGAAACCTTCTATCTACATCTAGGGAAACCTTCCATGTGTGTCTAGGGCAGCCGTCCATTTGCGTCTAGGGAAACCTTCCATTTGTGTCTAGGGCAACCTTCCATTTGCGTTTAGGGCAGCCTTCCATGTGTGTCTAGGGCAGCCTCTCTTCCTCCAACATCTAGGGTTTCCACTCCTAGATTTCTCTTCCACTAAAACCCAAGACAAGTGGAGAGAAATCAACATAGAAGTGTGTGTGAAATGACTCTCAAGTCGTCTCCTTTTATACTAAAACGTTGAGCCACATGTGGGGTTTATTTGGTTGCTAGCCGACCTTGACGAATTGTCTTATAACACAAATAAATTCATAACTCCATGAATACTTATTGGAATCAAATGATCTTTAGATAAATCCTACACCACTCGATGAGAGGGATCCAAGAAAAATATTAGCTACCATAAATAAGATGATCCACATGGAGTTTGGCCCTAGTTGCCAATTTTAGCACTCCCTCTCAACTAGGGAGAACTCCATTTGTTGATCCATATGTTCGATTGTACTATCTTTGCCATCAGTGCCTTGCCGAAGAGAGTGTGTCATATCACTCTTACTAACTCGAAGTCAGTTTTATTGATCCTAGTCAATAAAACTGGAGAGTGTCTCAAACCACTCATACTGATCTCAGATCAGTTTCATTGATCTCATATCAATGGAGGTCATCCTAGCATAGTGAGTACAGTAGATACAATGATGCATCTATCCATAGTACTACTATGGTCCCTAACCCCATTTCCCTGCTCATTGATCAGATGAGAGGTAATTCCCATGAGTCCCAGACTGCATGGGTAGGATGCCTCAACAGGAGAACTAATCATCCTATCCACAGGAGAACGAATAATCCTACCCCATAGTCGCCACGGGAGAACTAATTATCCCGGCCCACAGGAGAACTAATCATCCTGTTTCACAGTTGCCACGGGAGAACTAATCATCCCGGCCCACAGGAGAACTAATCATCATGTTTCGCAGTTGCCACAGGAGAACTAATCATCCTGGCCTACAGGAGAACTAATCATCTTGTTCCACAGTCGTCACGGGGTATCATAGGGGAAGGTTGAACCTGTCATCCTGTACATAGCGCACCACCAGGGGAGGGTGAGTCGCCTTGTGGTCGTATGTTGCTCCAGTAAGTACCCCAAGCCCCCCAAAGCTTCTAGAGCTCAATGCATACAACATGCAGGACCCTTATAAAAGGCCTCTCAATGACTCCAAGTCGTTCGGGAAAGTCACAGATTTGACCTTTCCCTGGGGCTTTGACAAAATGTCTGCGACCTGTACATCTGTCTCAATGTGATGGAGCCTCCTCGGTCATCGACTTACCATATCCCAGATAAGGCAGTATCTGATGTCTATCTGCTGGAGAAATCATTGAATACAGGATTCCTCAATAATTGAATCCCTCCTCTGGTTGTCACAGAGAATCACAGTGATATTCATCATGTGTACAAACAGCTCACTTAAGAGCTTCCGCAACCAAGTAGCTTCACACGAGATCATACTCGTAGCTATGTATTCGGTCTTGGCTGTGCTTATAGCAACCAACTTCTGCTTCTTGCTCATCCATGATATTGAAGCAGAATTCAAAGAGAACCAGCACTGAGAAGTGCTCTAATGATCCTCCACACTGCCTTCCCAGTCCGCATGCAGTTTCATATTTTCGGCAGTGTATCTCAATCCATGAGAGATTGTGCCCCGAAGATATCTCAGAAGATTCTTGGCACCAATCCAGTGAGGCTCAACCAAATAGGAGCTCACCATGCTAACTGCAAAACATATATCTGGACGAAAGTTCACCAAGAACATCAATGCAAATGAGTTTATGAAACTCAGAGGCATTTCCCAAATCTGGTCCGTCATCATCACCATTTAACTTCTGAAAGTTAAGATCCTCGAGGTAGTCACTGGCTTGCAGTTTACCATTCCACATTCGGAATCCAACTCCCTCTTACTTCTGCAAGTGAGGGGGTCTGCGACTCTGCACCTGTCAGAAATGGTCGTCCTCAGAAGGTGCCAGTATGAGAGGTCTATCATCCACAACCTTCGAGCAATGGTTTGGATTGGTTTCACTCCTAGTGAATCTCAGCTTCATCAGACAGCTATCAATCCTCTCATACTACGCCTGAGGTGTTTTGCTTCAAGCCATAGAGGGATTTCTTCCACCTGTATACATGAGATTCCCGATCATGAATCTCAAACTCCTCGGGTTGTTCCAAACCAGTGGACTTGCTACATGAGGGGAATGGTCCTCTTGTGAGATTTTCCTTTGGTACATCTTAGACATGTACCTTTATGCTCCTTTTGAATTCAGGCATCCTGTTGTCATCTTTCCATCGATGAATGCCACCCTAAAACCTTTGACTTCCATTGCCGAAATGGACACCAGGTTCTTCTTGCGATCAGGTACATAAAAGAGATTTTGTAAATGAACCGAGTTACCCTCATTCAATTAAGGAATAACATCCTACACCCTTTTCAGAATAGGTGGCATCGGCTCCAAGTTTAATCCCACGATTGTTTCCATCTCTACCAGATTCAAGAGAGCACCCTTCTATCCGATGAGGTGCCTTTAAGCACTACAATCAATAAGCCAGATTCCCAAAGAATTTGAAGGAGAGGACCAATACAAGATAACACTTCTTTATCTTATCAGAAACAACATTTGATTCTTCATACCTGGGGTTCCTTGCTTTCATTGAAGAGTCAGTTGTATCCTTGATGACCTGCATTACCTATCATTCCTCTGATCATTGAAGATGTTCCTGGAATGATTGTTATCATCATCAAGTGATGTGTCCTTGCCATTTGGACACTCCTTCGCATAATGGCCGAACTGCCTTTCCTAACTATCTTCGGTGATTTCTCCTTCACTCTTGCTTGGACTTTGTCTTCACCTTAGCTCTGATTCCATGTTAAGTTTAGGTATGTTCTATGCTTAGAGAAATTTATTTCAATTTTCACAGTTAGCTCAATATCTTTTCCAGATTAGCAATCACATTAGCATTAAAGTAAATTGTAGATAGAACATAAACATAAATTGCAGAAGACAAGCCAAGACAAGAGGACACAAGATGTGGCGCTAGCCAGGGACAAACCCCAATGTGGGGAAACCCTTGATCAATTCTTCTTATATGTTTTTCAATAGTTCAGACAGAGAGAGAGAGAGATAGTACATTTACAGCAGAAGTCAACACTTTGACTTATCTAGATAAGAGCATAGATCATCTCTAAGAAGATGATACATGAGATCAGTTGAAGACATGCTGCTTCAACTAATTCTCCAAGGTGACTCCTTCACCTATCATCATCATCATACTGCACCTCATCATCACAATGTTGCATCTTATCATGTTTCATCAATCATGACAGTACCCATCACTGTACTGCAACATGTACCCTCATGTGACATTGTTGCACCTTGTTTTGCCACCATGTGCTTGCTGCACCTTGCTTACCATATTGCTGTCCCAATTGCTATTGCAGCACCATGCCTTGCTGCTGTCCCAATTTCTATTGTAGCACTATGTCTTGCTGCTGTCCCAATGCTTACTGCTGTCCATGTGCCTTTGCTGCCATGTCACAGTTGTCCCATGTATCTATACAACACTATGTACCTTGATGTCCCATATATCTTGACAGCACTATGTACCTTGCTGTCCCATATCTCTTGACAGCACTATGTACCTTGCTGTCCCATATATCTTCACATTACTATGTACCTTGTTATCCCATATATTAGCACTGTTGTACTAGCTGCCTTGCTGTCCCATGCATCTAACTATCAGTGCAAAAACAGCCCTCAATTTGCTGCATGCTACTGCTGATTTCTACCTAGGGTTCTGTGCATGTACTTGACTGGTTAGGGCACACCAACAAGCCTAAAGCTTAGGGAGAATACCCCTGTTTGCCTCGCTGTCCTTAGAGATGACTGTGGCCTAGTTAGGAGGTCCTTTCTCTCCCAACAACTGCTGTAATAGTCCCTTACTGCGTCCCTATAAACAGAGATATACACCCCAATATCATGCATATAACAATCATGAAACTCACCACTAGTCTGTGGTCTGATTTGCACTGTAAGACTGCTCCAATGTGTCACCTCAAGCCATCCTTCTTGCCTCATGCAATGACTAAGAGCTGCAGCGCTTCTTCTCTAAAATCTGCATCCAAAACAGTCCACAAACTTGGACCTGCCTCAGCCTTCCTTGCTCCAAATTCGCACTATATTTCAGACCTTAGGATTGCATTAGGGCATCCAGTGTTAGGGCTGCTTTAGGTCTGCATTAGGGCAGCCTTCTATCTGCGTCTAGGGCAGCCTTCCATGTGTGTGTAGGGCAGCCTTCCATGTGTGTGTAGGGCAGCCTCTCTTCCTCCAACGTCTTGGGCTTCCACTCCTAGATTTTTCTTCCACTAAAACCCAAAATAGAGAGAAATCAAGATAGAAGTGTGTGTGAAATGACTCTCAAGTCATCTCCTTTTATACTAAAACGTTGAGAACATTTGGGGTTTATTTGGTTGCTGGCCGACCTTGACGAATTGCCTTATAACACAAATAAATTCATAACTCCATGAATACTTATCAGAATCGGATGATCTTTAGATCAATCCTACACCTCTCGATGAGAGGGATCCAAGAAAAATATTAGTTGCCATAAATAAGATGACCCGCATGGAGTTTGGCCCTAGTTGCCAATTTTAACACAAACCCAAACGAAAGGACAACATAAGGGGAAACAATTGGATGCATTGTGTATGGAAAAAGGTATGCACACGTTACTCTTATCAAGGCCCCCCATTAATACCTCGTTCACCAAGAGTGGAAACACTTCACTTAAATATATATGATGGTCTTTGAGGTGAAACAAGACACCAAGCATAACTTCCATTCATCATGATTCATTATCATATTTCAACCCCTGATCCTTACTTAACTTCCAAAAACATTAAATTGAAACACTTCGTATGAAACATTGGCTAAGGTACATCATTCATGTTGGGTCACCATCATCATCAAATGAATGAGTTGAGCATTATATATGATGGGCTTCTGCATATTGTTTAATCTAGAGACTGTTGGTCATCATCACTAGGATCACTGTCTACAATGTGGTCATTGAAGAAAAAATCCCCTCTAGTTACCCCCAGATAAGAGGGGGTAAGAGGGCTAACCTATATTCCTGTTAGATTTCCTAGAGTTTAGGATGTATCTTTTCCTTGCTTTGCATTGGTATTGAGTGTATAGCCTTTGGGGTTTTGATAGTTTTGGCATGGTTCTAATTTGAGGGGATTTTTCAAGGTGCTACTTCAAATCTTAGTTTAACTCTTTGAAAGAATTTAATTCCTTTTCAAACATGTAGTTAGCACGATCCAAAAATATTTGTAAGGTTTCTATGGATGATATGACATAATTTGGAGGTTGTGGAGTTGCAAAAAGTTGAGAATATTTCAGCTTACACATGAAAATCTTCCAAACCTATAGTAGCATGAGTAATCCAATAGAAACATGTCTCTATTTTCAAGATTCAGGTTGAAAAAAAATGAAAGATATGCCACTCCATCTTCGAACTCAATATTTTGAGCCTTGTCAATATGTATTAGAGCCTTGTTTGTTTTTTGATTGTTATAGGTCATATATAACTTCATCAATAGTTTCGTTATTTCTTACAAATATACCATTCCTTATCATGGGTCTCCTAACTCATTTTTTTCACCTTACCCACTTAGTTTTTCTATATGAACCTTTCTTCTCATTGCTTTCTATTCAATTACTCTAAAGGATCAACTTCTATATCTCTACAATGACCTAGAATTTTTCTCTACCTCCTAATGCCTCAACTAGTACCTTCTACTCTAATTCCCCATTCTTGCTACATACCTTTGTGTTGATGGGTTGGAATGTATTGCCAACAATGAGGGGATCTCCCCGGTGTAGAATCCTAACTAGACTCTACAATGTTTGGTTTAGGAGTCCCATCTTAAGAGTAACAACACATTTGAGCATGGGGTTTCCCTTCCGCGTGTCAACTTCCTCTAGCAAAGTCTTATCATGTTCTTCTTCATCTATCACCACATCCTTGAATACATCCGTGTTGGCCATAAAATCCAGTATCTGTTGATCATCATTGAAAACACGAAAATTAGTTACATTGTTTGGGACAACAATCTTATAAAAAAATTCAATAGAAAAGTCGTCCTTAAGCAGTGTAAATCTAGTTGCGGTGTTAGCTAATGTATCTGCAACGACATTTTTAATCCTTAGAACTGATTTAATACCAAAATCTTTAAAAGAAGAAATCAACAACCATACCTCTTATTGGTAATTTTTCAGGTGCGGTGATAAGCAATGGATGGTGTTGCATACCTACCTTGTAATGATTTCAGAATCACCAACTACCTTTAAACATTCAACCTTGAGGTCAATGGATTTCTTCAACCCGATAATCAACGCCTCATACTTTGTGGTGTTGTTAGTGTATTGAAATTCTAACCTATGAGATTAAAAACTTATTTATTTAGGGGCCATTAGGATACAACGGGTGTCGGCTCCATCTTGAGTCTTAGACCTGTCATAGTATAAAGTCCACTTATCACTACAACTAGAATCTAAAATAAAACTATTTACATCTAGAATATAAAGTTCATTACCATCAATTGGAGGTCAGGGAAGGAGTTCCAACTACATATCTGATGAGATGGATGATTGTATGGCTTCGTAACAACCGATGTCAGATTCCAAGAAACACATATCCATTTTTTCCTGCATGAAACTGATGGGTTCATTAGGTACTTCCAGCGCGGTGACTGTGTACTTCATATATGGCTAATTGTTTACTTTGATCTAATTGTTTTTTCCCTTGTAGGGAAGCCACAAATGTGACCAATGTGTAGAAAAATATCCTTGGAGCTTGCTTGACTAGTCTTTGCTTAGCACCAATCCATATGCTTCAGGAATATAAATGACCACAATATCTATGAACTGATGCACTCTTGAATCAGAAGATAGTTTGATCAGTACATTATTGAACTCTCCAATAGTAGGAACTTGAGATCTATCGAGTTGGATGATTTTTGTGTTAATCTTTTTTAGTTCAATATTAAGCTTCTTACAATTTGTTGAAAAGTATAGCTTGGGAGGTGTTCCACAAGCCCAGATGGGGTTTGTGAGAATTTTGGTCACAAAAAGGGGTTTGTGAGAAAAAGATCCAAGTTGAAGGGGTTTTAGACCCAGATGGGGTTTAAAATCTAAAAGTGAAATTAAAAGAAAAAAATCAAAAGAGAAAAATTAAAAGCCTAAGCCTAAATAGATATTTCCTCTAAGATCTAGAGGGTTCCATAGAAAGTCTTGGGGAAGTTAATTAAGAGAAGCCTAGGCATAAGGCTAGATATTGAGTGAAAGAAACACTTTTAATTGTGGAGGATACAAGAGATGTAGTCCTCATTGAGAGGCCGAACTAGAAAGCCAAGGTGCGGAACTAAGGAGGTTGAGTTTACCATCTTTTAAATGGTAAATAACACCAAGAAGGGATCAACCTATCTTAGTAAGAATCTGAGTTTGAAGGAGCAGTCGAGTTCAACAAAGGAGGCCGAGATTTGAAGGAAATCCTTGTAGGTGTCCGTCTTGTTTTGGATCAACATTGAAGGGAAAGGAGGGCGAGAAGTTTCCCTAGCCAAGGGTTTCAGTTCATAATATTTTGGGAAGGAGTCGAGCCTAAAAGAAGGCTAGTTCAGGTCGAGAAACATCAAAGGCGGAGTGAAGTCCTTTAGGAGGCCGAGACCTAAAATGGAGGTTCGATCCGATCTCAGTCTTGAGCTAAACCTTCTGAGATTTGATGCAGAGATGGAGGATAGATTGTGCAAAGGAGATCTGCTAGGAGGAGTTGTCCTAAAGGTTTTGGGACAAAGATCATCGAGCCCTATTAAAGGGCTAGTTCCACGGATCATTGTCCTTAAGGTCATGTTCCTAAAGACCGCTGGCTCTTGTGCTAATAGGAAGGGCCAAGACCCTCAGAAAGAAGACTCTTGCTTTGTGATATAACCGTAGATCTAAGTGCTTATCGTTGTGGTTTGATCAGAAGTTTTGAGTAGGCCGAGATCTATAAGCATGAGTGTGAGTCTAAGACAGTGAAGAAGGATAATGTGGTGTATGCATAAAGCCCTAGGGAGTGTTATTCCAAAGATGTTACAAGCCTAAGATGCAGTCCTAAATTTGAGACCAATGCATGGAGACTGTGTATTAGAAGGTAGGGACGAGTGCCTTGGAAGTATGACAACACCTCAATAAAAAGGCCGCAGATTTGTGCATGGTTCTGAGTTGTGATCAAAAGTTTTGAGGAGGTTGCATGAACAAATATGCGGACAAAATGGATGGGTAATGTAACAAGTAGGATGGAGAGTGCTATGATGGTCTGTTCATACATATTGAACAAAAGAAATAGCCCAAGGTCACAGTCTGTAGAATGGGCTAACCTAGAGGCCCAAATTTGAGCAATTTGAGAAGGCCGGTTTCAGTATGGAGGGCAAAATTTATGAAGCCTAGATCTGTCAAGTTTGACAGTATGTGGGCATCTTGAATAACTTGAAGTCTATGACAAGAAACCTAATGTGTCACAATAATGAAGACAGGATGAAGAATCCCTAGATGAGGGCTATTCCAAGAGTCCCAGAATTATTCGATAGCTCCTCTATTGTAGAACTGAGGGCAGTTTACTCAGAGCCCTAAATTAGTACAGATAAGATTGTAAGTGGGTAGATCTGAAGGGTCCAGGTGGACAGATGAATTGGGTTCCTTAAGATTTTTGGAGGGCAGCGAGTAGGTGACCCAAAGTAGCCCTAGATCATCTTGTCAAGAAGGACTTTGACAACTGTAATAGGGGTGAATATTGGATCCCTAAGTGCAGTACATTGAAGGACTAATGGACTGCTAGTAGTGGAAGAATTGGTGAGAGCTGAGGACTAGTTCTTAAAGGACAAAGAAAGGAGGTCAAGGGAGCAAATCACATCAGCCCATTTTCATTGTTGGAGAAGGACTTCTAGCAGTGATAGGTGGCATCCCTCTTGCCCTATGTTAGTCTTCATTGGAGCAGAAAAGGAAGACTATAGTGGGAAGAAGTCCTTGAGTAGCTAAGGAGTAGTAGTGAGCAATTGTGAGTTGTTCACAAACAAAGTTGTGAACAACTCAACAGGTGTCTCGATGTGTTGATGCATTAATGGATGAAAAATCAATAAGAGAGAAGATTGTTGAGTTGAGAATCAGTGGCCAGATGGAATTGGAGCATTGATGGAGTGGCCATATCAGAGTTGAATTATTACAAACTTTCTTATATTGAATAAATGGGTGATATGAATTAGCACAAGTAATGATGATGTTACATATGGGGAGCCAAAGGACTGGGCAATGTGTTCAATATACGATGAAGGTAGTTGTGATTGAGCTCTACATCAACTAGATGATTAGTGTATCTTGTTCTTGTATGTAATTGTATCAGTGGATGTTATGAGGTGTTGGAAAATCAATGCAAATAGATTAGGGTTTGATTATCCTTACTTGATAATTACTTGTGAGTTATGTTGGCTTCTTTTACTTCTTTATTATCTTATCTTTCATCATGAAATTACCATATTATGTGTGTATGAAGATCAAAAATCAAGAGACACAAGATGTAGGCACTATGCCAGGGAAAAACTCCCTCAAGCGGAAAACCCAGTCAAAGTTCTCTTCCTTGCAATAGTATTCTTTGAGACTCTTCACCCTAGACAAAGACCAATCCTTCCCTCCACACCAAGTTAGCCTCCCAGATCTTTGACCTCCTTTGCAACCACTTCGACTATGCAGTAGCTTCCGACATCAACGAAACTTGGAATACTTCGATCTCCCAAACTAGGGCATGAAACAGAGAGAGAGAGGCACCAAGAGTTCAATTTTCTTCTTCTCCTTAGAATCCACCCAACTCGTACTTCCTTTAGCTTCCTTAGACCCACTTCGACCTACTTTTCACTTTTCCAGCTTCTCTTGAGATATCGAATTAGCTTGAGATGAGATACTCCAAATGAATTCTACTTGCTTCTACTTATAGGCTTCAAGTGAGGTCAAATTAGTGTCCTTAGGCTGACTTGATCTCTTCTAAGCTAACTTGGTGTGGAGGATACATAAATTATATTTGACTCAATAGTAAACATTTTTACATGATTCAAAAGCCCAAAAAGGGTATATTTGAATGTAGAATGACTCTATAAACTCAATATTAATCCTAGAATTCCGCAATGGGGACTTTGACTAATATAATGATGACCCAAGCATGAAACCCATGCTTTAATAAGTCGTTGATACAATAATAAAGAATTATTTCTTTATTCTTTTGTCAAGTACATTTCATGATGAATCAAATAGATTAATGAAGACCAAACCTAGTTATGTTTTCCAACATTACCTCTTAACTAGGAAGGTATTCATAATATACAAATACAATGGAAGATCTCAAATTATATAAACAATGAAGAGCTTTAGGCACTGCAATGACATGGACTAGATTCCTGACCAGGGCAATCTATCCATTGATCTCTCATCAATTTAGGCACTGCAATGCCACATACTAGATTCTTGACTAGGGCAATCTATCCAAGTGGGAATAAGGTGGACTCAAGCTTTTAGCCTCTCCAGGTACCATCAGGGTTACTTGCTAACCACCAACCCAGGGACCTAGGTGTGTATCCATGTTCAGAGCTCTACGACCCACGCCACCTTCCCTACTTTGGGACCTAGACATCAACACAAAGTGTCAGCCAGATGCCCTCCCAAGCAATGCTTCACTCACAAAGCCTCAACAGATCTCTTCCAATCTCTTATCATCAATATAATCAACAATTTTTATTAAACCAAATAGGTTCCTTTGATATTCAAACTTCTTATTAGGAAGAGCCTTTGTTAGTATACCTGCTACCTATTCATCTTTCGAGACATACTCCAACTTCACGATCCCATTCTGCACAAGGTTCCTAATAAAGTGGAACTTATTATCGATATGTTTTGTTCTAGCATGAAACACAGGATCTCCAAACGTCTTGATACAACTTTGATTGTCACAATTAATCATAGTAGGACCCATAGACTTCTCGAACAAATTTGTCAGAAGCTTCCTTAACCAAACAACCTCCTTTCCTACTTCACATGTAGCCACATATTCTACCTTAGCACTACTTAAAGTGACGAGATATTGATTCCTACTCATCCATGAGATCATAGTAGCTCCTAGACTAAAACATCCTCTGGTAGTGCTCCTTCTATTAGTCCCACTACCACCCCAATTAGAGTTTGTGAAGCTAATTAGCTTGACTAGCCACGAAATTTGGTGGAGAGGTTGGGGCACATGAGATATCCAATACCCAGAAAGGGTTTGGGAAAAATTCTAAATAGATCAGGAGATATTAAAATAATTAATATTTTTTAATGGAGTCCCTAAGTCTAAACTTAGGGAAAATAAAATATTAATGTGTATTAATATGAATCTGTGTTAGAGTGGTCCAAAAGACATGGATCAAGCCAGATCTAATCTTAGCCGTTGATTAGGGAGTTAATCTCGGTTGTTGAGATGTCAACAGGAAAAGTATAAGAGGAGGGTTGAGGGTCACTTGGAGAATACACCAGATGATCAGTGATTCCATTCTCTAGAGCGGAGTTTGCTAAGAGAGATAAAATCAGTGATCGGGAGAGCAACTAAGGGGCATTGGGTACAGATAAACAGAGAAGGCAGAGATTGTGTTGAGAGAGCAACACAGCAGCCAAGGAGAGTGATGCAGAGCCAGCAAGGGCTCACGCAGGGCCACACAGAGGCAGCCAAGTGTTGCGCAGAGCACCAAAGAGGCCAGTGTGTCTAGCCCAGGAAGCTGACGTAGGGTCTCCTAGGGCTGACATAAGCCAAGAAACGCTGATGCAGTGATAGCGTGAAACAAAGGGGCTGACGTAGTCTAGATTGGGTAGACGCCGGGGTTGTAGAGCAACTTTGTGCTGAGGGGCTGCCAGAAGGATTTTTTGGGGTTTTAGCCAAGAGATTTCTCTCAAACTGTGAGGTATAGCTGCTAAGGAAATTCTCTGTTGGGTAGGCCAGTTTCGGTACCTAGATTGTACTCTGATATTGCTTAGTAAGAAAACCCTGAGATAGCTGCATCAGTTTTCCCACATTGGGTTTTTCCAGAGACATTGGTCCAAAAATAATGGTGTCATGTGGTGTGTTTGTTCTTGTTTCTTTTAGTTGTTGATCTGTAATATGTTGAGCATGCATTGGTGTTTATTTTCAGTATTTACTTTGTAAATAACTTGTTAGAGAAAAATTAACAAGTAGGTAGGAATAAATAAAAAAAGCACATGGAGGGTTTCTAAATTAGTAAACTTAGAAACTTCAACACCTTACTATCATATTTTAGGTAGTGATGTATAGTGCCACAAAGATACCTCACTATATGTTTGGCAGCTATCCAGTGATCATGACGAGGCTCCATTTGAAATTGACTAAGAATGTTTACTGCAGAACATATATCTGGCCTAGTATTTACCAGATACATTAGGGAACCCACCAACTGTCGATAGGAGGTACGATCCACGAGACTAGAGTCAGAGTCCCTCAATTTCTTGAGATTGGTGATCACAGGAGTATTCATCGGCTTGGAATCTATCATCCTAAATTTTTGCAATAACTTGATGATGTACTTTCCTTGCCCCAAATATACCTCCCTAGGTCTCTACCATTCTTCTAGACCCAGGTAATAGTGCATCAATCCTAGATCCTTCATATCAAATTCTACTGTCAACATCTTCTTGAATTCTTGAATTCTTCGCTCCATACCTGTGATGAATAGATCATCCACATATAGTAGAACAATGTTACTTGGGAGCGGGAGCGAAAGCGGGGAGCAGGAGCGGGAGTGAAAGCGGGGAGCGAGAGCGAAAACGGGAGTGGGAGCGACATTTTCAAAAGCTCCCGGTTTGGGAGCGAACCCTGGAGCGATTTTTATATAATATATATATTTTTTATATTTTGATACATATATGTCAACAAAAACATGTAGAATGATGAAATTAGATACAAAACAATAAAATAACATAGATTGATCGTGTTGAACCATCAACCATATAATTGTAACATCACCAGCCACAAGTTAGTAACACACAATTGAAGATCCTCGTAGTCCGTGAATCGTGATTCTGAACATAATCTTAAAGTTCAATCAACTTTCAAAATTGGAAAATTCAATATATAACATTTATCATCATTGATCACCAAAGTTGTACTTGTAAGCTAAGTTTAACCATTACAAGAAATAATATCTAACATGAAATGAAATGTTATAAAATGACTTATGAAATGAAATGAAACAACTTTCACGAAGCATCATATTCATAATTCAAAATCATTTCCAATGAGTTATAATTGCCAACTTCAAACTTCAAACTTAAATTGTCACAATCATATATTGTTTACAAAAAATATCATTATGATATGAAAGAGTCAAGACTCAATAGTTATGAAAACTAATAGAAACTAGAAAAGACAAGGAAATTGTAAATCTATTATCTACTACTACTTGTGGCCCTTGCCACGAGAAGTGTCTAATGTATGAGCAGGTCGTGGTGGTCTTCTAGGAGTCTCCCGCACAAACCGACGACCAGAACCAGAAGGCACATGCCCTCCACGTGAGGGTGTAGATGGAGGTGGCGACAACAAAGGAACAAGAATCAGAACTTGAGCACTGCTACTAGATGGTGGAGGTGGCATGGTTGTTGCTTCATCTTCCTCTCTTATAAGTTCCGCTTCCATTTCTTCGAGATGTATAGTGCCATCCTCCAAATTATCATCCTCTGGGTGGTTGTCCCAAATTTTATATGTTGGATCCTCATAAGCCCGATCACAGTAATGAATCAACAACCTCAAGTTGTAGTGCATATAAACCAAGCTTTCAGCCCGGTTTTCATTGAGTCTGTTTCTTTTTACATTATATATGAAGCTGTAGGTGCTCCAACACCTCTCTGCAGAAGAAGTATTTACAACCTGTGAGAGAACTTTTTTTGCCAATTTTGGCAAAAGTCCATGGCTGCCATATGATGCCCACCATGTGAGAGCATCAAATCTGTCTCTATCTTCCATTGCATGAAAGGTACCAAACAAACCAGTGCCACTGAAGTATCTGCCTATTTCAAGACGCACGCTAGCACATTCCTCCCTGTCAGGTATCAACTTCTCTAATGCTTCCAAATATCCTGTAGATACCTCTTCATCTATATGGGATTTGGCCCTAACACCACCCCCTGGTGTAGGTTGGCCCAACCAAGATGTAGAGTAGTATTTTGGCGTAAGGATATACGCCAAGCAACGTGAATCAGTTTGTACAAGTTGGGATCATTTTTATAAACAATATCTTTTATTTGCCCCAACATGGTATCCATCTGCTCATACACCTCGCCAATCACTGATTTATTTGTATATGCAAACGGAATCATGTGATAAATGGGGTTGGTGAAATCTAATACTTGCCTCACACGTGCCCAAAACATACCATCAAGAGCGGCCTCCTCCACCTTTTCAAAACCTTGCCTATCAGCTGCATTTGTAGCCCTTTCCTTTAATACCTGCCAGTGTGGACTTGATACCATGCTAGCCAATGACTCTCTTACCTTCAAAAGGCGCCTGAAGGTGA